>OMLB01034502.1:0-11185 GCA_900302555.1 Myripristis jacobus | reverse complement strand
AAGCCCCCCACCTCCTCCTCCTGTGTATCTCTACCCTCGCACGACCTCTCTCTCTCTCCCTCTCTTGCTTTGGGCCCTCCCCTTGAAGTGGTAGGGTGGGGGGCAGCTGAGAGGGCTCTGTGTATGTGTGGGTGTATGTGCCCTCAGACCCTCAATAGGCCTCCCTTTGCGCCTCCCTCCCTCTCTCTGGGAAGACGGAACGTTTTGGGTTTTTTTTTTTGCAACCCACAAGGGACTCAATCCCCCCTGTGCCTCCCCTCCTCTGTCTCCTCCTGTTTTTTGTCCTTCTTCTCCCTCTCTCAGGGGATCCTATTGACTCACATTGATTTGCCTGACAATGGAAGCTGTACGCAGTGTTGGATTACAAGATCCAACTCCAGAGCATGCAGCCCAAAAAAATATTGCAACATAAATGGGTCCAAAAAAACAAAACAAGATACACACACAGAAAAAGAAGCCCACACAACTCTCATGCCTGGCTGAAACCCTGGTGCGGAAGTTTCAGCTTGAGAAAACAATCCCAAAAAATAACCACAAGAAACTTCAGGAATATTCTGAAGATGCAGAAATAAAGAGCAGCGCCTTATTGGAAATACCTGTGGTTAGAGGAAGATATTTGCTTCAAATTGAGGGATGCACAAATTTACCCCAAAAGCATCTGCCATAAATTCTGTGTAGGCTAACCCATAAAAAGTCAAAAGCCCATTGCATATGTACAAGAGGAAAAGGCATGTCCAAGGGTGGTGGGAACTTAAGCCAGAAACTGAGACAGGGGTGCAAATAACATCAATCCTCACAGAAAGTCGCCAGAGATGTCTGCGGAGAGCATCCCTTCCTCTTTCTCCATCCAAACCATCGATATTGTCCAGTCACTCCCACACCACTTCACTTCTCTAAACTTCTCTGCCCCCTTTCCTCTCCTCCTCTTTGCTACCATCCTAATCTGTAAACCCAGATTATCCAGCCTCCAGCCCTCATCCATGATTGCAGCAGGCACACACACAGAAGCCACGCAGATGGACATACCAGGCTGTGGATAATTAACTACATCACCTCCGGTGTTCAAATGTGTGTATGTGTCAGCTGATCACCTAAGGTGACGCAAACCCACACGAAGGGTGAAGAAAGCCGCATGTGGGCCAAATAGAAAAATACAGCCTGAGGCTCACCTTCGCTCCCCTGCAGTTGTACAAACTTAACAAAAGTGCAAAGATCCAGTTCATAACATATGTAATCTGACAGCTGCAAGTGAACAAAGCACACACAGAGAGGACATGTTTCAAGACTCTGGCAGATTTAACTGACGTTACAGATGAGCCCAGAGTGAGGCACAGATGGACAGGGAGGTAAATCAGACAGGTAGGCTGGCAAACAAGCACAGGAACAAAGGGATAGGCCCAGATTAACACACTGACTGCGTAGTGACAAGTGTTAAGGTTACAAGTCACTAAATAGCAAGCTAGGGTAATCAGATTACTGTTTTTTCAGCAGCTTGTTAGTTTTTTAAATTCAGAAATCAGTTATTGGTTACTTTCAAACACATTACTTTTGTTATCTTTTTATTATAGGACATTATATGAAGTTAAAAGAAAATGTATCATGGCAGCAATACATGACATACTGTCATTGACTTGGTTGGTTGTTGACTTGCATGTTGATGGTTAGCAAGCTGGCTGGCAACATGGAGGAAGATGTTACACATAAGATGGAAATGTGTCAGCGTCAGGCTGGAACATGCTGCTGTGTTGTTGTTGTGGCACCTGCTGGAAGAGCAAATGGGGTTCATGCTGCACCTGTACCTCACAGTATTTACTCTATGTGAGTTCAGTGCATTTTTCTAAGAATGTAGAATAAATTAATTCAAAGTATGTTATCCAGATCCCGAATTGCTGGTGTTTGGTCTCACTCGTTTCGGTAAATGCAAATGAAAGTCTAAATGCAAATGCCTGTAATGATTTTTGGGTGAGTTTTTCACTCAGTAAGTGCTTCTTTCTCACAGCAGTATCACCAAAATGCAGATTTAAAGAGCCCTCTTTAATGTGGGAAACCTAAAAGTGCTCTAACAACAATGTTCAAGAGACTAACCAAATAAAGGCACTAGTTACTCTCAATAGTGTCTTTGCAACTTTGCCCAACACTGGCAGTGATGAGTGGTGACAACTTCAGTGGCTTTGGTGCCATATGAGTTCTGATATGTCCAGATAGTTGGCCATTGTCCAGCAGAGGATAGGACTGAGCTAGTCTGAAGGCTGGCTGCAGGCGCACTAGTAGATGACTCTGGTGTAATGCTGCCTCTAGGTTCACATACAGCACACATGCTCAGAGTGCAAGAAGGTGAATCAAAAAAGAAAGGACAAAACACCAATAAAAACACAGAGGAGAGGGACTCGCAAGTCTATAGGCAGATGTCTCCCCCTGGTGGTGGCCCACACTTTGAATCTGCACACGCATAAGGTTGAGCAGAGCAGAGAACAGCCACTTCAAGTGAAGCTTCATTGCAAAAAAAGAAAGCAGGATTTTCCTCACATAATTCATGCATATAGTACTAGAGCATGGGTTTACAAACATTCAGGTTCTGCCCCACCAAGATAACTTTAAGTTGAGGATCACAGGAGGGACAGTGATATTAAGATATTCAGTACTAAACTGTGTGTTTGTAATCCTTAAACATATCATCCTGTGGCAGTTGGCAGTGGCTGGTCTCTGCTCTGCTCAACCTCCGGGCACAGCAATCTAGGCTCATCGTGCCACCTGCTGTTGTGGAGGGCAAACTACATTGTGCCAAAAGTTGCATATGTTTTTGTCTTTGTAGAAAATATTTTTCATTTGTCTTTGTAGGAAATACTTTTTTGTACTTGTTTTTTTTTTTTTTCTGGAGCATGATGTATTAGAAATATGTAGTGTATTTGTTTGATAGGTACATTTTGTATTTGCAAAACAAAATACATTTGTTTGTTAATGGTGTTTTATATTTGCAAACCACACTATGTTTGTTAGTGAACCATAGGGCATTTGTAAAACATGTTTTGTTTGTTAGCTTTTGGCAGCAATTTAGCTCCATAGTTTTAGGTAATGGGGAGAGGTTGTGTGTGTGTGAGTGCCTGCCAAAGCCTCAACACATAGTGAGCGGCTCAAACAGCAATTACTGATGGTTATCATTTCCACAGCACGGCCGGCCAGCCAACACACAAGCTGATTACAAAGCCAAAACCACAACACATACACACATACACAAGCAAAACAGACTGACCACGACACACATAGCACAATGGACAAGCCAAAAGATTTTTACCCCAATCTTAAGTGCAATTAACATTGCTGTCGACCTAAATCCATACTTACAAACATACACACACACACAGAGTGGGTCATCCGGTTCACACAGAGAGCAACATCAGGGGCTGTGACGCCATGCCAAAATGCACACACACATTAATAGCTTCATCAATACAACAGGCGATGCTCTCACTCTGACACACAGACACACACACTCCACAAGTAGTTGGGTGTTGGTAGAGGTTGGCTTATACAGGAGTGTATGTGTGTAGACATGCACACTCACATACAGACAGTATATGTCTTGGGTGTATGAGTCAGTTGGCTGTGAATGTGCAGGTCTTGCCCAAGCCCAGCATGCATGGCGGTAAGCCACTCACAGCCCACTGCCCCTGAATGAAGATTATGACTGGTCAGGAGGTGTGTGTGTGTGTGTGTGTGTGTGTGTGTGTGTGTATGCTGATGTGTGTGCACCCTGCTCTTGAACAATGCTACTGCAGCCACACTGGGTTCAAGCTGGGACAGAGATTATTGTGTTTGTGTGTGTGTTTAAGCACACTTGTACGTGCACATGCATTCGTGTGTGTGCGTGCGCAAGTGTGGGAGGGAGCAGAGGCTGTAGCAGAAGACTTTGGGAAAGAGACAGCGGTAACCATGGAAACATAAAGGTTTGAATGGAAAGAGAAGAGCACCTTCATGCTGTGTTTGTCCTCTGTCTAAGGGAAGACATCCACTTGTCCACAGCAAGTGGGCCATTGTCTCTCCAAACTTCACCCGAAACAAAACTTTGCCAGCATTGTCTCGGAAATATCAGGGATTAAGATTTCTCTCCCAACAACCTCTGAACTGCAAATCTGGTTTAACACTAAAAAGAAATCCTTTTAAAAACTCAGCCCCCCCAAATAACTTTTTAGTGAGCCATTGTGCAAACTCTTTTCACAAGACTTGGAAGGCTCTCTGGGGTTCTGACAGAGCCCATTCACAGTCAATGCAACTTCTCCATCTATTGTCCATCTATCAAGACAACAGAGCTCCTCCTCTTGTAGAAGAGCTTGACTTGTTGCCAGATTGGGAGCTGGGGTCAACATCATGTCCTGGATTTCTCCTCGGATTGCCATTCTGGCTTGGCTTGATATTCAGACTGGACGCCCATTCCATTTCCACTCACACTACTCAGTGTGAAATTGCCCCCATGTTAGCAGATTTCTGCAGCCGAAGGGATTTGAATCCTGCTGACCAATCACTAGTGACTGATGTGTCCAGCCACTGTGACGTACTTTTCAGTCAACACTCTAGCTGCTTTAGCCACCTACAAAAATGTCAGTCAATGTTGAAACTTTGTGCTGTTTATGCCAAGTCAATTTGTTGTTGAAAGGGCTCATAATAAATGCAAGAGTTCTATTTTGCCGTAATATCAATGAAAGATATGTGGACAAACAAGCCTGCAACACAGTTAACATTAATGTGATTCTAACAAACAGACCAGGGGTCCTTTCCAGCGGGGCTAGATGAGAAATTAAACGTTTGCCAAATCCTGTTAGCAGAACTCAAAAAAACATCTTCCCCTTTCAGAAATGCCTTCCATCCACAATGTTAGTCTGCACTGACTGTCTTTAGTTTTTATTTATTTAAAACACTGACAGCAGCTCATTTGGAATCCATTTTCTGGTCTTAGCCCGTGTTAGCTAATATGCTATGACCTCTTTGGCTCTGGCACAGCTTCATTACATCGGTGACGTTTGTCCTACAACAGCACTGACTGGCCTGTTGAATTTTTTAACTGAGAAATCGCAGCTGAACTGAGCAACAACAGACCCAATTAAGCTCTTGAAACGTTTTAAAGTGAAAATGTCTGGTGCCAGGGTACAAGGCCACAAGGCCACAGGGCAGCCTGCAGGTCAAGAGGTCACAAGTCCTCCATGCAGTCTGCACAGGTGTGTGGGATGTTGAAGGTCTGTCCGTTTGCAAGTTCATACAGGGTAATAAGGGCAGAAGTGGCTAAACGGACTGGAAAAAAAGGCTCGCAACTTGTTTTTCACTGTAACCACGAGCAGTGCAAACACAAGGGAATGTCTCTTTGCAAAAGATATCATATCACAACTCTGGTCTCTGCAATTAACAATGAATATGATGGCAGCTATCAAGATGTTGTCCTAAGAGGAAAAAAAACTAAAATTAAATCAATTTGATCCTCAGACTAACATTTCGGCTTAATAATTTTGATCATGATAACTAATCAAGATTCCTTTTAGCTACAACTGCAATGGCCTCTCCACAGTCCATCTGTTGTTATGTCAGAATCCAGTTAAATGCCATGGCATAGTTGAGGTTAAATATAGGTTTAGACATACAACTATGTCAATCATTCCCCTCTAGGCCAAATCTAACTTGGCTGCCCCAGAAAGAGATGGCACCAAGCCCCTACTGCCTTCCCAAGAGAGTATGGAACACACACACACACATACACACACACACATTCCTGGAATTCAGTTCACACACATATGTAGCAGTTGTACACACGGATACAGTCACCCACAAAACTCTCTCACTGTAGTATTTCTTTAAACCAAGAAAGGCTCTAGTAAAAAAAACATGTTCACAATGCCACCACGCTGGGTTTTAAATGCCAGTGAGGGTAATGTGGTCCAATTCACAATTTTCAGTTGGAATTCATTTAATCCAACACAAAGCATGCCTTAACATCTAGAACTCAGTGTCAATGACGAGAATGCACATAATCCATGACAGGCAAATGAAAAACAACACTGGTCATTAAGTAAGCCTTGTAAGGTCTGACATTACAATCCACTTAGACAAAAACAGATCAACTTTGTCATGCTGGGTGATGGTTTAGGCTAATCCGAGCAGCCTGAGAGCAGTGACTCAGAAAGATATTCCTCAACAACAGGGCATCTGCTGGATCGGCACATCTGCACTCCCACTCAACCACTGGCCACAACCGAAACATCTGGAGTCGCTGTAATGCTCATACATCTGAGTGAGCTGCAATCAGGGTGGTTGAAAACAAACCAGAGAACACTGGACCGAGCTCCACTCAGCCGAAGACATGTTCTTCTAGATTGGACATGACCTGAGCTGCCCTTAGCTGACTTCAAAATGATGAGATGGGATGAACTCTAAGCGATGTAACAGGGCTTACAGCATGTTCACTAACAGCGAAAACCATGTTCACCCCCATGCCCATACAGGAAACCTCCAATTTGAGTGAGAATATGGTCTCCAAAATCCACCTAACTGATCCCTACTCAACCTTGTCCAGTACCTACTTCTGGACATGGCACTCAAGTGCAGAAATAACTTCTATTAATGCTCCCAAAAAGGCCTGGCAGGGTATAGCTAAGAGATTATGCTAAAATGTTGGGCTTTGCTGCTGGGGAGGGTGAGTTTGGTCAAAACAGATGAGAATCCGCTCTGGCCACAGCTGGATGTGGAGGAACATGGCCCAAAAATGTGTCACAACTGCCCCTGAACTGGCAGCGCAGACAGAGCGGGCCACTTTTCTCAACAAATACACAAGCAGAGAAGACTTTGTAGTAGTATATGTACCCATATACTACTACAAAGTCTGAACTTAAACCAGAAAGAAGAAAGTATTAACATGATCACTCATGCACTGACTGCATTGAAAAAAATTGTCGTTAATTAAATTGAAGTGAAATTAAACTATTCTTCATTTTGCTAATGACCCCATGGGAGCCCCTCAAGGGCTCCTGGGGGTTCCAGACCTCACTTTGAAAACCACTATTCTCTCAAAAGTAAGGAAACTGGCCGTCCTGCAATTGTAAAGCTGGTTGGTTGGTCAGGCTTCAGGATACAAAGGTAAAACTGGCAATGTGGTTTAAAAAATGTTTAATAAGCAAACCTGACAAAACTAAAATGTACTCTTCTGAGCACCTCTGTTATGTTTGTTTTCAATTCTGAACAGTCAGATAGTGTGGCTACTGCAGAGCTAACAAAATAAATTAGTGTGCCCAGCTGATGAAACGGGGATTTCCCCACAAATAGTTTCAGTGTTGAGTTTATATTACCTCATTTCTGGAAGCCACAAATCTACAGGCTACAGAATAAGACAATACTCTTATTTCCTCAATTCTGACTTGACTGTAACTCATATCAGCCATTAACAAGCAGTTTATCACCAACCTTTTGTCACAACAATGGTAGCTAAAGAATTCCTACACATTTTCAACTTTGAAGTTTCCACACTTTTTCCAGTCCTTAAACTCTTGTGTGCATTTGAAGTGTCAGTGGTCCATAAGCTCTAGATTGGTAGTCAGTGGCCAAATAATTCACAACACCTAACAGCACAACATGTGGGTCTAAAACTCAAATAGGTATTGTTGTATAAAGGAGCAATTTTTGCAATTTCTACCATTTCTCCCTCCAAATAGGTCAATCAAACAGCAGAGTTCCCTAAATGTCTTCTTTAATTTCATTCATTCTCAATTTTATTTTACAAATTCTTTGCTTTTCTTCATTTCATTAAGAAAATAGTCTGTGATATGCTTACACAGAGGGGGTGTGATGTTCTTATGTCAGTGGTTCAAAATGCATTTCTCATCTTAAGAGACCAAAACTGATAGGAAACAGCTGCATGTAAAACTGTGCCAACAGCAGTGCTGTTACTTATCCTCTGTATCAATAGCATTATGTAGCTTAGTAAACACTATGTCTCCATCCTCCATCTCTACATAATGGTTTAGTCAGAGTGTATGTGAGTGTGATTGCATGACAGACGGAGAAAAAAAAGTGAGAAAGAGCAGTTGGGCGACAAACAGCCGGTCTTTGAGAATATAACACTGAGCGGAGTGTGGAAGAACAAAGAAAGGACAAACTGAAAAACTCAAACTACTTTTCTCCTTTCTCTCTTTAACTGGCCCTGTCAAGTAATAGCCAACACATGTCCCAACTCTGCAGGACAGCAGCACAGCAACTGCTGTCTCGCCAGCTGTTACTGTGGACAACACACACACACACACACATAGAAACTACTCTACACATCACTCATTTCTGCTTAAACAGTCTCCAGTCCAAGAAAACACATATATTCAACGACATACGGTGCATTAAACTGGGAGAATCAAGAATGAAAATAAGGACAGGAGACAGAAAGGGGAGGTAGGGTGAAAGGCAGTGAACCTGAACTAAAAAAAGAGAGAGAGAGAAACAAAGAAGTCTTCCTCTTGCAAAGAAAAAAAAACGGGAGGAAGGATATTGTGTAGAGGAAACGGCTGTGACAGATGATTTTCCATCCAGAGGGAAGAGGTGAGGTTCTCTTTGTCTCAAAGTGTGGGGGAAAAGTCACACTCCGTCAGCACTCTAAACAGACACACACTTACCTTTCAGACAGAACATTGCTCTTCCTTTACTTCCACATACATCCACAGTGAGCCAGTGCCAACTCTTCTCTCGCTGTCTTTTCAGTTTCCTTCTGTTTCTTTCTCTCTCTCTCTCTTCCCTTTTTTCCTCTTCCCCCTCTCCCTTTTTGCTCTTTCTGTGTTCACACACAGACACACGGATCCTGACACTTACTCACACTCGTCTGTCCCTTTGCCTCTCGCCCCATCTCCTTCCCTCTCTCTCTTTCTCTCTCGCCTTACACACAAACATACACACTCCGAGTGGCGGCCAGCCAACGTGTGCACCGCAGGCAACTGCTTTGCGACCCCCCGACTCTCCTTCCACCCTCCTGTCCCTCTCCCTCTCCCTCTCTCTCTCTCTCTCTCTGTATGTCTCTCTATCACTCTGACAATCCCCCCATCTCTCCGCCCCATCAGTGTTAAGAGGCAGGGAGCCAGAAGCCCAGCCTAGCTAACTCACAAAGCTGCTGACATCCCCAAGCCCCTTGATTGGTCTCCTTAACACAGATACACCCACACACATATGCTGTATAGAAATGTAGACACACGCAGAGAGAGAGAAAGAAAACTTTCACATGGATATACAGAGACTTATACACTCATTGGGGCAGGCAAAAACAAATACAACTTTACAGGGCGTGAGCCTGTGGAGGATTGTGATTGTAGTGAATTTGGGCAGTCAGCAGTTCAGCGTGAGGCAGGGGGGCCCTGGCTTGAGGCTGATCCATTGTGCCCTGATCAAATATAATCGCTTTAATCCCCCACAATTCATCTGCTTGTTATCAGAGGCAGCCGGGGGCTCTGTGCATCCCAAACCCTCCACGTTGGCCATTCTGAATGACCGGAGGCGTCACGTGAGAGGCAAAATTACTGACTCACTACCAGACTGTGGAAACAGTATCTCAGAAGCATAGAGTCAAAACACCCTGTGCATGGGTTGGGTTAGCATTTAGGCACTGCTGATGCTCCTGGGGCCGGCTGCACCGAGCACAACAGTAGAGGAAGCTTCAGTTCGGAGATCGCCACAATTACAGGCGACCAAAATGGAGTGCAAAGGTCAGGGGGTCTGATTATTCTGTCTTACTGCACTAGAGGGATATAGAAATTATATATATCTATCTATATATATATATATAGATAGATATATACACACACATGCCAAAAGTGCCAAAAAAAAAAACTACAGACAATGCCAACACAGAGTGACAGTGTGTGCACAAAGTGTGTCAACATAAAATTTGGCTTACTCAGGACTGGATAGCTGTGTGCAAAATGCCATTGATTTCCAATGCGGTTCTGTAATGGCTTTCTCTTCCATTGCAAAAACACAGCTGGCCACTGAGACTAACAGCTTAAAGGTAAAAAACACTAAAACCTCATTACACAGGCTGCAGTTTAGGATAAATAAAACAGTGCTGGGGAATAGCTTTATTTAGGAGCTCATTTTACTTTTTTTTTTTACTTCTATCTAAACTAAGTGATCACAGGTTCCACAAAAGTAAAAGCAACACATACTGTAGGTTTGGAAACAACCCTCAGGCTCAGCTAGTTTGGGCAGCAGGAGGGGGACTTTAACCTTTTTAAACTTGTTGAATAAATGAGTTTGATAAAGGACCACATAACACGGCTAATATTGCAATAATGTCACAGATGCCCTAGCTCGGTTCTAGGATGTGCTCTAGTTTCCATGGCTAGCCAGTTGTTAAGTTAGCTCCACTAACAGCCTGCCAGGGACAATGTAAAATGCCACTGAGAAAATTAGTTTTGAAATCATGAAAGCCTTTTCTTCACACTGGCTATGTTCTCCATTCTCAAAGTTTTGTTTAAGCAGCAGTTTAACACGAATATGGTGATAGCACTTTCAGAGTTGACGCGGCTCATTCGTGGATGTACCAGAATCCTTCCCTTTGATAGCCGAGTGAACATATTTTTTCCCATTGCCAGAGCAGCAAGAACTCTCTTTTGCTGTTTTAAGGAAAATGATCCTAAAATATTGCCCAGTATTTCCTCCACAAAGACTCCGTTTGCCATCACTGGCATAACTAGCAGTAGAGACTAGAGTATAAAGTATCAAAGATGAAGAAAGCTTGCATATGCGTGAATGAGCAAAGCCAACTCTGAAAGTGCCAATTCCACATTTAGTGTGAAACTGTTTTTCAAACCAAACACAGATTTTCAGACTTACCCAGAATACCATTTTCACCTCTGTACACCCAGTGTCTCGGTTCCTATGGGTAGCATTTCATGTTAGCTTAGCATAAGACTTGAAGTCTATGGGAGTCATAAGCCTAGCTCAGTCAGAGTGACTTACAGCAACTCTGAAGTCGTCTTATTTACAGTCTATCGTGTGTATTTGAAATACACGTCTTGGAATTAAAAAAAGAGCCATTTTAGTTAAATTAATGAAGTTAATTCATCCCAGGTCTTCCTATACCTTCAGTGGTGCGCAGATCACTGCGATAGATGGAAGGATAAACGTGTTAAGCAGTTAAAGCTCCACCATCTAACGTCTCCTGAAATGACTCTTG
>OMLB01034501.1:25436-37555 GCA_900302555.1 Myripristis jacobus | reverse complement strand
GAGGAAACAGTGAGGAAACAGGAAATCAACACAAGTAATCAACCACATGCTGGCAGATTTTTTTTTCATGGTAGGTTTGATTGCTGCTGTTGATATGTGGTTGTGGTGCAGTCACTGCTTTGGGGTTTGTGTGTGTGTGTGTGTGTGTGTGTATTGTGGTCTCTTGCCTTCTCCTCAGTAGAGACGGTGAGTTTGTCACTGGCGATGAGGCTGCACACTTGCTGCAGAGACAAGCCCAGGAACTCCTCTCCCTGCACCACCTCGCAGAAATGCTGCTCTGCGAAACACAAACACACAGGCTTACACACACACATACACACAACATCACTTTGGGTAGTACACACCCAGACACACAAACTCACAGCTCACTCTTTGTCACTGTGTTTGTTCAAATGTAACATGTTTCTTTTGGGACCTGCTGTGTTTTTGATCATGTACAACTTTCACTTGGAACATAAAGCAATTTGTTATCTGAGGTTTAATTCCCTTACAAGAGAGAGAGAGAGTACAAGAGCAAAGAAATGTACCAGCTGCAGAGCTAGACATCCATGTTTTTTCCCCTCCACACACATTTTTATGACATTTTAAAGCTGTCTAGACAGAGTTTTCAGCATTTTCCAGGGCTGGCAAACACAACTGTCACATTCTGAGAGAAGTGAGGAAATCTTACATAAAAGATTCATGGCACACACACACACACACACACACAGAGCAAAGAGTCAAGAATGATTCAGGATGTGTGGTGTGAACACAGAGGCACTCACCGGCGTATGCGTTGGCCTGGTTGAGGAGCTGCGTGCAGGTGTGCAGGTCGGCGAAGGCTCTGATGCCCAGACAGTTGGAGGGGTGAAGCTGGGACTGCAGGAACTCGCAACAAACCTGACGAACGTCCATCAGCTGCAGGAGACTCGCTGCTGGCAGGAGAACCTGCAAAGAGGACACATGCACACATGTACAATTTCCACTGCAAAAAGATTTTACCAGTACAATAGCTCAGCCAACTGCCACTTTTTTACCAGCCAAAAGAGATTTCAAATAACAGGGAGTACTTGTCAAAGTGGCAGATCTAAATCCTGACCAATATATCAGCCAGCTGATAATATATCAATACCGGCTCATATATTGGCTGATACACAAAAAAAATAAAGCACATATTGCAGTACAAAGCACTTGAGATCATTTAAAAACAGTGTTATCGTTAAATAGCTGCCAAGCAGAGTCCATTGTTCAATACTCTGTACAGCAGGGAGTTAACCATACCACTGATTTTTAATCAGAATTTGATCAGCCCCATTTACTACAATTAACCCATATTTTACACTTCAACAAACCATTTTGCAAATTATGCACGGGTACTAAAGATTTCACAGCATGTAATCATTTTTAGATTTTCAAAAATTAATTTTTGGTTGAAAAAAAAAACACTTTAAAATGTTCTGCTTCTGTGGCTAACAAAGTTGTCAACATTCACAAACCAATAGGGACTATCTCACTCCACCAAATTTTGAGTCATTATCAAAACACAACATGTGGACAGCTTGAAGTCAGTCTGAAGTCTTGTAAAATTAATTTTTATATTGTAGTGAAAGGAATGGAAATTAATGGCTGGATAAAACTAAAGAAAAATTAGATAGGCGTTCTAAAATACAACTGCTTGCTTTGGGAAAAGATTAACAGAAGTTAGTAGAAGTAACAGACCCCAAAAATCCAGAATCAGTTGGGCTCTATAACTTACCATCTACAGCTAAAGATTTAACAGCGTTTGCAGGCTAGTGTTAATTTTGTGCTATGCAGCCAGCTAGTGGGTTAGCCATTCACCCAGCCAGTAGAATCAAGGAGGTGAGTGTTTTTATCAAATGTCATCGACTGAATTCACAATGAGGTTAGAACTGTATACCAAAAAACATAGAGCATAAATTGTTTCATTGCATCTACATGGTTCACAAATTATGCAGCAGTCACACTGGATTTTGCAAGGTGAAATTTACATACATGTCGACTTGTGTTTGGAAGAATCGAGAACAAAAAGACTGTTTATGTTTCCAAGACAAGAATTAGCATTTTTGCTGGCAGCAGTTACTGCCAATAGTGTACAGATACTGCACAG
Organism: Myripristis jacobus; assembly: GCA_900302555.1. NCBI lineage: Eukaryota > Metazoa > Chordata > Actinopteri > Holocentriformes > Holocentridae > Myripristis > Myripristis jacobus. The sequence goes on along the minus strand of OMLB01034501.1, from coordinate 35,448 downwards.
TGGGTGGGTTATTTTGGGTGACCAGGGTACAGAAGTAGAAATCCAATCCATTTTCCAAATTGCAATGCTACATGACGGTCCATCTGAGCATTTCCAACATGGCATCGATTCGGTACATTCCTGTGTGTCAGCATTGAGTAATATTGTGATTATAGTTAAAAATAAGCTTCAAAATGTGGAAAAATAACGCAGAGGATGATTCTGGAACCTACGAGTCTGCCTACTTCACAACTCATCATGCAATTCACACTGTATCAAAACAAGGCTCTGGTTCTGCACTGCACAAGCAATTCTGGGTGCACCTTACAAAACAACAATCAAACCTCCTCCGTTTGGACTTTGGTGAGCACAAGAGGGCAATCCCACATAATCTGTCATTGGTTACACTGGTAACAAATCATGCACTGCTGCTCAAAAAATTCAATATTCAGCTGTATTGAACTTGGGACATGGACAAGAGGTCAACTTCATTTGACACGGGAAGAAATTTTGTTTTATCTTTTTTTTTTCCTGTACCTTGCTGGATTTTGAACAGGTCTGAATGTCTGAAACCATTTACACCTGTGCCGATCCAGAGCCGGAGCCGATAATTATGGTGACTGCTGCAGGGTTCAGGACACAGGACAGAAATGTAGGTCAAGATGGTAGTGGGATTTCAGGTCAGTGTAAAAGGAGTATCTGTCAGTGCAGCCCAGCCAACAAGCTAGCTGTAAACCAATCTGCCAGTCAGTTTGTCACCCAGTAAGTCAGTCAACAAGTCTGTCAGCCAGCCAGCATACTGCTGAAAATGTACTGTTAACAGACAATGCTGCCATTTGCTATGTCTGTTACATCGCAGCTGAATTAGGTCAGAGAGGCAGACAGAGCTTCTCTCTCTCTCCCCAACACACTTCTCTGTCTCTCTCTATCACACACACACTCATTCACCCTGAGTGTGCACTGGTACCGTCTCCTCTGTTCTCTGCGCACAGCTGCCCACGGGCCTTATGTCTTCTAACAGAGGGCATTGGGCCGACTGGGACTCTGTCTCTGTGTCTCTGTCTCAGCTGGGGCGCACAAACACACACACACAAAACACACACACAAAGATTGAGGGCAATGCAAACAGAGCTGATACTGTACACTAAATACACCACGACAACAGCACAGTGCACGTATTTTACACAGTGCTTACTCAAAAAAATGAAGTGGCCTTTCACTGAATAAGGGCTACTACTCAAAACACACATACACAAACACAAGTGAGCCAATCAGGCAGGCACGTTGCTAACAGTGGGAGGATTTCCTGCCTCTCTCCATGCACACTTCCTGTGCTAATAATCAAAGGAAGTCTCCTGCCTGCATTTCGTCAGGCTCCAACCCCCAGCCCCGAGACACCGAGCTACGAAGGGTTAAGGCCATTGAAATCAACAAGGCGCCAGTCCCGTGTATCCACTGCAAAACACAGCTCACAGCCACAACCTGTTTTCTCGTGCCTTGTAGGAAACATCTGCCCCTCAGACAGGTTCATCCTGGACATTCTGAAATCTGAGTAAAGACTAAAGATGGGGCCCCTAATGTCAAGGTCCCTGGGCTTCAGAGCTGCACCAAAAACTTAATTACACTCCAGTTTTCAATGCAGATATACCAGCTATTTTCCTGTTCCACTGCACCGTATTAATTCATATCCTGCACTTTCAGTGATTCTATTGTCTTTAATTTATCATTGCTATACAGTCTGAAAAGCACACTAGTACTTGGTTTGGCTATACATGTTTAGAATTATGTATTTGCAGGGCAGCTATTTGAAAGAAACTGTTCAACAAATGAACGAATGGTACACCTTTACTGCTATGTGACTTAAAGGGGTGAGGACATTTGCAAGCTAGATTTTTCTGTAAATTTTACTCTTCCAAGAAGATTTCTTGCATTTTTTTTTACCACACTTTCATAGAAAATAACTATTGTTTACTAGATATTAAACCAAAAATAAATGTTTGGACTAAAGAAACTATGCAAACAGGGATTAAATACTATTTTTATGACCATTAGGCTACATCAGCATGCAGAGCAAATGTTACAATAATACCACTACAAAAATTAATTAAAGAAATATGATTGTTTTATGCTGATGAATTCTAGAAGGGTTGGTTGTTAATGAATGTCAGTTACTTTGTTGTGGCAAAGATTAAAGCAGTGAGCAGAGATCACTGCTTGTACACAGAACAAGGTCAAGACAGCATCAGCAAGGCAATCAAATTTCTCTCACAGCATGAAGGAGGTGCTGTAACCATGGGACTGCGGCTGGCAGCCCGGGTCTTTTTGCTGGGAGCAACAACAATGTTTTGATTCAATTATCCAAACGGTACAGCAAGAATAGTGTGACATACTTGAACTGAACCGGAGTTTTGCAGTGCTTGTCTCCAGGCGGCCACAGGAGTTGTTTACTTCCTCAAAACTCCATTCAGCCTCCCAACAGAGACAGCGGAGCAAAGGAAACTCTGCAGAAAGCGAAAGGGCTTTGGCCCACAGGGAAAGTAACACACAGAAGCCCCTTTGTGATGAGAAGGGGTTGTTATGTACAACTGCTGCTGCTACTAATAATAAAAATATTTGTCCTCACAAGCCACTGATGTTTATGAAGGGATGATAAACTAAAATGTGTAATTTTCTATTATGATGTTTTTATTTTCATTGTTGGGAGCAGAAAACATGAAACTGTGAGAATCTGAAGTCATTTCTATGCAGACAGGCCCATCGGATCACTTCTCCTGAGTCAAACCAACTACGTCGAAGGGAGTGACGTTACTTTCTCCATAACTTCAATACTGCAATACCGCACTTTTCCCTGGTCATCGCTGGGGAAATTCGTTCACCGTGACAGCCCTACACATAAGAGGTGAGTGATGCAATCAGAACACAACCTCTGTTTGTATTCTTCTTGCCCCAAACTGACTGGCTTTCCAGCTGCATCTGTTATCCTCCACCAAGTTCATCAAACGGTAGCGAGGAACAGTAACTGCTAGCTCATTAACAAGGCAAGCCGATTTTGTGCTGTTTCTAGATATAAATCCTTAAATCCTTGTACTTAGGATTATTCTACCTTTGCACATGAAGCTTTAGCTAGCAAAGGTGTTCATCATGGATTTTCTCTCATCAACTCGACTATTACATGCCTGCAGAGGCAGTCAGACCGGTAGCTATTTCAGTTCCAACAAGCGGGACGTTTTCACTTTGCTGAGAAGTTGGTTGGTTCAAGTTCAAGCTCAAGTTCAGGTTTATTTAAAGCCCAATATCACTGTTCACTGTCTCAAAGGGCTTTACATGCCCACAAGTTTTCAGCAAGCAGGACAACACCACCTGACTTAATCCTCATAGCAGGCAAAAAAAAGCAAACACCTGAAAAACCCAGCTGTAACAGAGAAAAATGGAAGAAATCTTCAGAAGGACCACAGAGAGATGTGGAGAGAAGGTGTGCACATCACAAACAATACAGTCTTAATGCAACATACTCGCAGACAGGTTGGTCTAACCAGGGTCCTGACAATATTGATACCTGAAAGGGGAACTAAAGCCCTGCTGGAATGTATTACTATAGAAAATGCAGCCCCTTAAACTCATTTCATTACAGTTACTGACTTTTAGGAACTCTCAGATCTTGGCAGATGACAAAGATAGTAGTCAAGAATGATATTACAGAAGATCCCCTTTTTTAGCCGAGTTTACCATCCATTTAAAGCAACACGAGTGTTACATGGTAATATATGGTAAAAACATTAAGTAAAAACGGGAACACTTTTTCCTGTCTCTCTTTTTCTTTCTTCCTCCTCCTCCCTCGTAAAGAAAGCTGTCCAACACAAACACTGACTCACCTGGACATTGTCCTCTGTGACCTCGATCTCAGCTGTGTAGATGTAGTCGACTAGTTTCATCAGGGTCCACCCATCCACCTCTCTGATCTCCACCTGCTGGGCTTTGCTCTCACTCATATCTCCTGCAAACACAGACTGCAACGTGAGAACATAAACACGCTGTGCACAAATGCATGCCATGGACAATACCTAGCAAAAAACTGTGTGTGTGTGTGTGTGTGTACCTGTGAACATGGCACAGAAGTAGGGGCTACAGGAAGCCAGGACCACTCTGTGAGCCGGCACCTTAACGCTCCCTGCTACCAGCTGGACATCACACAGCATCTTCTTACTGAAGGATGAGGAGGGATAGGAGAGGGGAAAGTGGCGACAGAGATACCATTTGCAAAACTGTATTTTTTTTTTTTTTTCGAAAGACCATGCAAGAGTCCATTTTTCTGTGTAAATATATAGATATGATCCAGTTTAGATCTTTATGTTTCATTGTGACAATTAAAGGCAAAATCCACCTTTGGATGCACAAACAATATTATAGATCATCACTCTGCATGTTCAGTGCTTTCCACTATTTATTATGTGACAAGTTAAAATTGAGCTTCTTGCCTCATCTTCTACAACAGTTTGGGTTTTCTTTCCCAGAATACATCAACAGCTCCTCCTCCCCCCACTCCCAGTTAATGGACGTGCCCTTATTGCATTCATAGATAGATTGCATATTTCTTAAGTGTTTCTAAAGTGGAGGGAACAACAGTAATAGTGACAGCACAGTAATAGCAAGTATGCAATGCTTTGTACAGTCAAGAGAAAGTGATTAGCACCCCTTACTCCAAACACAACGTGCCTTGTGGCAGCTTCGCACTCTGGTCTATTGTTATCTCAGTCTCCTCTACAATGGATGTCGGTACAAAATAGAAATAAGAACTCTTGATTCTGAGGGACTGAAATACAAAACCTGATGTAACTGCTGATGTTTTAGATAGAGTGACTGTTGTTTTTCCCTGATAACAGTCTTTACTGTAGCTGTACAGGAAAAACAAGAATTAAAAAAAAAAAAAAAAAAAAACTGCCACCAGAATAGGAAAAACACACCACTAAACAGCATTAACAGACCCAGCAATCCAAGCTCCATTCTAACTTGCTTTTTTAAATGTGTTAAATAGTGTGTGGGTGGATTTTTCCTTTACATAATTTAATAGTTCCAATCAGACAGGAGTAATTCACCGCTACACTACCATACTGGGTGAAAGAAGCTAAACGAGGGCTGGCTCAAGTGTTAATACACAGTTTCTGACTGGCAGAGGTCATATGACACTAATGTGGCAGGGGAAAGCCACAAAAACATAGTGACGTAGTGACGAAAACACAGAAACACACACCTCCTCAGGTCATTCATCAGCTGGAAAGCCTTCCGCATGTGTGTCTGGTTGAAGGTGTGCATCCCTCCGTCCACCGTGTCCTCCTCCGAGTCCCCGGTGCAGTTTGGCTGCGGCGAGGCCGTCGTGGCCACCCGACTGGTAAGACATGAGAGGCAGTGTCTGGATCATCGGGGACAGCGGTGACCGTACAATTAGCAGAGGGTACTTCCTGGTCCATTATGGCAATGTGCTGTGGCTGGTGTCACTGAATTTAGATGTTGCTGCAAAGTTTGTACACTAACTCCACATTAAGGACTTTATAAATGTGGAAATTAATGGCTGACAACACTCACATGTAATATGTAGGTATCAACTGCTATTACAAGTTTTTCATAAAAGCTTTGGAGACCAAAGAGGACAAACTTTAATTACTACGGTGCAGAGAGGATGTTAGTGCACAAAAGTAACACATTTGAAATGGTAACGCAAGTGTCATGTGAGTGTTCAATGAAATTCTGATCTTTGTTATCATTTCTGGGGCTCATGCAGTAAACCAATGGTTATTACCATGACATTGTGAGTGTGCTAAATGACCGTTCAAGCATGCCAATTTGAACGAGGATCCCACTGTATCAACAATAAATGTATGGCATTAACCTTTACCCCGTGTTTTTTTTCTCTCTCTCTCTCTCTTTCCCCTCATTGTGCTCTTATGCCAAGCTTGTTTTCAGTCAGGGATACAAGTGCCAGAGGAAAAAAAATCCCCTGATAACCAGACTTTCATTTTCATATGTGGGTCTGACCCAGTAGAAACAGGCCCGCTGGATGTCCCAAACCATTTTAAATCCCAACCCAGCAGGAGAGGCTTTCTGAATTGTTATCCCAAAATGTATAAAGCTTTAGCTAAATACCATTTTTTATTTCCTATTTGAGCAGGTAACTGGAAGACCGACAGCATAAATGGAAATTTGCAAAATCTCAAGTTTCACCTTCACTAAGTGAAAACGATTTAAAGTGGCTGGCTTTCCTGTGTGTGCATGTGCTGGATGTAATTTGGCTCTTAATTAACTGTCTGTCTTTTTTCCACAACCAGATCAAGAGAGATATAAGGAAGAAGTTCTACAACAATTACAAGCCACAGGAATGGTTGCAATTTTGATTCAGAGGTGCACTCGCCATCAGGATCCATGATATGTAAACTGATGTACATTAGTGGTTCACCCTGTTTACAGAAAGCCTGCCTCAATACCAAGCCACCCAAAGTTAGAAATCTCCTTTGCAAGTCTGGGAAAGGTGCTGATGAGGAGAGGATTTACATGAAACAAAAATTCTCACATGTTCTGTCCACATGAGTCCAAAAATCCACAACTAATATATGACATGCTGCCAAGAGTTTTCAGCATCCTGAGGCGATTTGTGAAAGCTGCAGTGAACATGTTTCTCTGCTAAATACAATTTTTAAAGTCACTAAAGACAGTTAATTAGATCGCCGGTGTGGATATGAAATTTGTCAGGATGTTTCAATAGAAAAAAAAAAATTAATAACACCTTCCACTGCTTTTCTATATAACTTGTTCAGCTCAGCAGTGATTTGTCTTGGCACAGGTACAGTCACAGTCTTGTCAGAAGCTGCTGTTTTCTGTGTATAATTCATTAAAAACAATTAATTCAAGCGCTGTTTCTAATGTCAGCCTGTGTTTTGAGTTTGCTGTGTGGCAACTAAGTCAGTCAGCTGGCTAGCATTTAGCATCTGCTAGCCATTCAGCTTTACCGTTAACATCACCAAATGACAACAGCCTGACAGGTGTCACTGTTTGCCGAGGACAGACCCATGTTGGACGCTTTACAAATAAACTGTGCTCAGTCTGTGGAAAACAAACAAGGACTTGTGGGCTGTTTCTCTGCAAGCTACATGTTAGCGTAGAGTTTGGTTAGCAACTTACTACATCGGCTAAGTCGCGAGCGAGGCTAGCCAGGCTAACGTTAGTCAACACGCGCCGGCCGTTGGGCAGGTTGCCTTGGGTTTACAGCCACGAGGTCAAAGGAGGTGAAATATAATCTGACAGATGTAACGACAACATGAGCCACCGCCGTAAAAAAATAATCCCTGGTGCTCAGCTTACTCACCCCAACGATACACCGTCCATCGTCACGGAGTCCGACGCTGTACCATGCATGAGCACGAGCTCTCTAGGCAAAGATTGTCTATTACAAAGATTGATCACTCCGTGCTTGCTGAAAACATAACAAACACTGACCCACCTCCCAGGCTGCAAAAAAATAAAAATAAAAATAAAAAATAGGTGCAGCTCTAAGGCGTGGCTCTCCTGCAAATGTACTTACAGTAGCGCATTGTAATGCACAATTATTGCAATTATAACCAAAATTAGTTTTTCTTAAAAATATATTCCTCAACAATATTTCAATAGCTCATGGTGCTTGCAGCACTCTGTTGGGTCAACATAAACCCTCCTGGTTATTATTATAATTATAAGAACTATTATCATGGGCAGAATATATGTGAAAAAGTACCATACCTCCCTGCTTTTCCATAATGTGTGTTATCCTCTCAAGCATGACACATTTATTGCAGATGTATCCTGCATTTATCCACCATTTCAGTCTAAAGCAAGGCTGGGGAAGCTTTTTTCCTATTGCTTTTCCAATTCAGTTTATATAGAATCCTTTGAAGGCTGTACAAAATTACTGAATTAAAATTTATCTCAATCATTTAATTAATATGTTAAAACTAATAAGAAGAATTTAACTGTTCAATTAACATGCTTTTTATTGGTCAAACTTCATAGAAACCTTAATGCAATGGTGAGGCATCTGATGTCAAATGGTAGAGTGATGATGATGCTATTTGCAGCTGCTTTTCCAGGTTTGGGCCAGTCAGCCTTGAGAGGAGCCGAGTCTTTGCAAGAGTCAGTTTTGAAAAAAGAAAAAAAAAAAAACTGCTCACAGCAGGAGGTCGTCCAAAACAGAGATGCAAACTTCAGTGCATGTGTTGTCAGTATGGGAAAATCTTCAGGACGTTGTTTCATTGCAGGCCAGAGAGAAAAACTGGGTTCAAACAGTAAGGAACCACCTAGTAGGACATGTTAGTCTGCTATTTTATGTAATTTTCTCATATCTCAGAGAAAAAGTAATTGCTGTATTTTTTTCATTTTTGTGTTGCTTTGTTTCTTGTATTTATGAATTTTCTCGCAGGCCAGATCAAGCACTCTCATGGACTGGATGTGGCCTGGAGACCAGAGGTTCCCCACCCCTGCTCCAAGGTGACAATGACTTGAGGTATAAAATGGTCACCTTCTATTCAACACTAAACTGACAATTTTCACTTAAATTCCTTGTGCATTTCATTAGGCTACGTTTCTCTTTGATGCATCTTCATTATTTAGAACTGATGACCATAACAATAACCCTGAATACTGTTTATTTAATCAGGAGACATCAATAATTCTGCATTAAGCAATGTCGTGGTTATTGTTACTTCTGGAAAATGTGTCTACGCCCACTTCCCAACTCTTATCGTACCCAGAAATAGCGGCAGAGTGGGAGCTCTTGCTCTGTTCGTCCTCTCAGCTAACATGGTGCCTGCTGCTGCCAGTGTGTACTACACATCCTTCATATTCACTCTCTCCAATCACACACACGCAAAAACATAAACTTAGGTTTGTAAAATCTATACTACACAAGTCAAACAGGCGGGGTGGACCAAGCATCTTCAACATCTACAACCTTCAGAGACTTAAGAGGCGGCTGTGTCTCCACGTCCTCCTGCCCCGTTGCTTGGTTACAAGCTGATGGAGAGACGCGCGCAATCAGCTTCAAATATAAATCGTGTATATTTAAGTTTTTCTTAATACTACTATCATAATTAAACATCCGATCATCTCAACTAACGGAATTCAGATTGGAGATCGCTAAGTCTACACACGTGATCGCATTAATACAGATGCTGTATTGCCTTTTTTTTTTTTTTTTTTGGGAGTTGTCCCATTATTACTTATCTCAGTTGTCACTGACCGCAGCCAAAAGGACCAGATTTCTCCAGCGGAGTTATTTTTAGCGTTAAGATTGTGCCTGAAGATCAGCTTGCTGCATGTCAGTTTTCAAAGTTGACTTTTAATACGCCACCCCCATTTGAAACCCAGATATTAAGCGACATGTTCAGTATTACATTGTTTAGACGGCATGTTTGAACACCGCAAACCAGTGGGATTAATTTCAAAATAAGCACCTAAGTTTTGTTTTGTTTTGTTTTTTCCTTTTTATCCTAAAGTTTTCTAGGTTATCAATGAAATGGAAACTACTCGTAATGTTGCCGAGGTCCCCCTGCTCCCTCACCGCGGGTGTCCGTTGGTCACACTTTGAAAACCACTCATAGGTAAATTAGGTCCAGTAAAGCACGGTGGTGTCCTGGGACAATAAAACAGGTACTGCAAAATAAAACGTTCTTGATATGCAGTGGCCTTCTAGTATATACCCATCGACTTTATTATTATCAATATAAGCACGCAAACTTTTGAGGGTGCATTCAGATTTAAAGGCTTTACTGATTCTGTCCCGCAGGAAATCGCATCATCCTGAGTTTTAAGTGGGTGTTACGGGAGACTACTGTAACATTTGATGCCCAGTTTCCTAACAAAACAAAGGTTGCTCATGTTTGGTAACTCTAAAAGATGTCAACCATTGCAAATAAAACATTAATAGAGAACAATAACAGGAGTCATGGCTCACAGGGGTCGCGGAAGACAGGCAGCTGCATCAGCATACTAAAAAAAAAAAAAAAGCTGGTCA
>OMLB01034501.1:0-25416 GCA_900302555.1 Myripristis jacobus | reverse complement strand
GCCTCTGCCTCCCACAGCAGTGACAAGAGAATCTCTGCCTGTATAAAATGGCCGATGAGGAAACGCAGGAATTTGGAGAGTCAACACTCCCTCCTGGTGGTAACTTAATGAATTCAGCTAGAAGTCGCAAGGAAATAGTTCAGGGATAATGTTTAGAGATCACTCCGCAGCTCCAACACCCTTGCATATTGTAATAGAAACAAAGCTCAAAGCGTTGACCCCCCTCAGCCCCATAACACACCTCACTAGAATTAAGAGAAATCAGAAATGTTCATTTTCAAAACATTAAAAACCTTTAATAATAAAAGCAGGAGTAAAACATAGGGGTGAACTGAACACATGAATCATTAAAACACTTTAAATGCAAAGTATTACCAAACAAAAGCATAAGTAGGACGGGCAAAATAACAAAAAATAAAAATAAAAAAAAAGTTGTTGGGTCGATTTACAATTAAAACAAAAGGAAGCAAAAATGCACTTATTAAAATAATCCGAGACATTTCTCACGGATTTTTTTAAGATCAAGAAACTCAAGCAACCAAGACCAAAGTCTCACACTATAGTCGACTCCACTGATACCCTGAGTTCATGATGCAAAAAATAAAAAAATAAAAAATAAAAAATATATATAATATATCCGGCTGGCTTACAAGACAAATAATTCCATTAATAATTTTGAAGCAGTGACTGACATTAACGTTGTACTTGTGTCAATAAAATACTCCCCCCTCCCCTCCCCCCAACATAACAAAGTACATTTCAGCAGTTCGCAAAGATTAAATTGTTGGTAGTAAAGTCCATAACATCTCTTGAATGTGAGAACAGATGGGGGTCCAGGTGTGGGGTTGCAAGGCTTCAGGACAGTCTCATTCATCAGTCATTGTGGGGGATGGGCAAAAATTAACAAAGACACCCCCATCCGGGCCTGCTGTGGGTGATATGTATGTGTGTTCGTGTAAATTCAGTTCAGAAGATTTTGTCCCCATAGACATTGCCAAACTCTTGCCATTTAGTATCCCCCCCTGCTGTATCCTCCACCTCCTCTGGCGCTGTAGTTGCCGTACGGGGCCCCGCTCCTGTTTGAATAGTTACCGCCCTTCATGGCACCATAACAGGAGGCCTCCTGTCCGTAGTTTCCGCCAAAGCTACCGTACCCGTTCCCATTACCGCCATAACCCCCAGAGTAGCTCCCGTAGCCCTCGTTATAACTTCCACCTCCATACCCGCCCTGGTTGTGGCCGTAGCCGTCGTAGCTGCCGTCTCCGTAGCTGTTGTAGCCATTATTATAGTGTCCGCCGTAGCCGCCTCTTCCGCCGCCATAGCTGTTGTACGGTCTTCCCCGGCCTCTTCCTCCCCTGCCGCCGGCAGCCTGCATCTCCTGCTTGGTCAAGGCTTTCTTCACCTCCACTTTGTGTCCTTGGACTGTGTGGAATTTCAACAACACCGCCTTGTCGGCGGAGTCGTTGTCCTCGAAGTAGACAAAGCCGAAGCCTCTCTTCCTGCCGCTTTCTTTGTCGGAGATGACTTCGGACTTCTCCACTACGCCGTACTGACTAAAATACTCGGTGAGGTGATCCGGCTCGATTTCGTCTTTCAGCCCACCAACGAAGATTTTCTTGACTTTAGCCAGGGCTTCTGGTCTGTTAGCATCCTCTCGGGACACGGCCCTCTTCACCTCCACGTTGCTGCGATCTATGACATGTGGCCTAGCGGCCATTGCTGCATCAGCCTCCTCCGTCGTCGAGAAGGTTACGAAGCCGAAGCAGCGGGACCGCTGGAGCTGCTGGTTCAGGACGACGACGCAGTCCGTCAGCGTGCCGAACTGCTCAAAATGCTTGCGGAGTCCATCGTCTGTGGTCTCAACGTTCAGTCCGCCGACGAAAAGCTTACAGAGTTGGCTTGACATGATTCAAGTTGGACTAAGAGTGTGATAACACGGCCAAACTCGGTCCCTCTTCTTCTTCAATGGAGTGACGTAAATGCCGTCCGACCGACTCTTGTCTGCGTACGACTACGTATCGAGCGATGATTGGTTGTCTCGATATAATCTCCACCCACTCTGACGTTCAAATGACTTCAGTTGAAGTTGCATTCAAACGCGCTCGGAAATGTCAACTACCTCTTTGGGAGAGAGTAGCAACAGAAAAATAGTTAAATAAGTAAAACTCACTTCTAAAATAGAAAACAGCTACCGAATGTGCAAGCACTGCAGCCGTATGCCCTTATTTTTCCTAAAATACCAAAGTGAAAATGTAGTACTACATCACAGTAACAGCCATGTCGTGTCAGCACGCGGTGGCTTCTTCGATGCAGTGTTACGTGAGACGAAACTACAAAAAACGTATGCAGGACATTAAGGATATAACTACATACTTGCTCAAATTTTCACCTGAACAATTGTAATGCTTCAGTTCATTTAAGTAACTGACCCTAATTATTGAATACATTTCAATGTATCACACAGGCCCTTACGCAAGAAAACTTGTCTCACCATTCAAGTTCAAACAAGAAAGTGAAACAAGCCCTGCTCACACGGAAGGGTCCTGTTTTTTTTTTCCTTCAACTTTTCTGAACACTATTTTCCAATACAGGCTCATAACAACTCAATGTTGTCATTTATCCTGAGGCAAATATACAGGTTGTATCAACCCATCATTGAGGATGGAGGGTGCCCACCTGAAAATCTTCTGCCATTCCTAGCAAGGCGAGTAAGTGCTCACCTATTGGCCTGTGTTATATTTTGATTCACAGGAGAATGACACCTCATAATGCATGAAAATGTATTGAAATAAGATTTCATTTAAATTCAAGCTGGGTAGAACAAAAAATACATCATGGGTGCATGCATTTATAAGCCTTGTGACAAACACCAGAATCAAAACTAGTTTGACCCTCCATTTACAGCAGGGGTGTCAAAGTGGTGCCACGGAGAGCCAAGAGGCTGCAGGTTTTCATTCCAACAGAAAACTCCACCAGGTGATTTCACTGACGACCCCACCTCCAAGCAAAGAGAAGGGTCTAATCAGTGAAATCACCTGGTGGAGTTTTCTGTTGGAATGAAAACCTGCAGCCTCAACCCTCAATGGCACCAGTTTGACACCCCTGATTTACAGCCTTATTTTCGACTTTCAGCAAGTTAGTCAACAAGGCCACAATGGAAAACATGCTGCAAATATGGTCTTCAAGTAACCAGTCTGTTTCTTGGTATAAAAATATTTATTTTTGATTCAAAAAATGAACTTGTCATCAAACATGTAAGATGCTTCCTCTTTCCAATACTATGGGATGATCAGAAACTGTCAAGCACTTCTATCCTACAAAAGAATAAAAAACAGAAGTAGTAAAATGCAGTAAATGTCACAATAAAAAGACGGGCATTGATACAAATGCATAGCACAGACGGCAGCAACTGAGATGCTCCATGTATTAAATAATGCAGTTTGACTATAACATGTGAAATACTTGAAACATGAAAAACATTTTATTGATCACAAGGTATTTCTGTAACCTTTAAAATCATTCCAGACAAACCTGAGTATTTATAACTGAACTGGAGGAGGAAAAACATTCAGATTGACATCTTTGCTATTATTGGGGCACTGAATCAAGATTCCTGTTTGATCAATGACGCTACACCTAAAAAAGAATAAAAATAAAATAAAATAAAAAAGGTATGGATTACGCCTGAAAGCTCCTACTAAACACCATGGGGTTTAATCAAGGGAGTGCAACCACAAAAAGCACAGAATATATTGCCCATGAATGTTGGGCTACAAAATATAAATAACAAGAAACAAAATAAAAACAAACACTCAAAGTACACATTAGGGAATCCATCCTGGAATCTGACATCACCTCGGGGGGAGAAGGATCAACCATCTCTCTGGTCCCCCGTTGGCATGGAGACACACCCCATCATTACTGGGGTCGTGTCCTGGCACCCAGGTTACCGTAGCAACCTGGAGGAGAGATGGAGAAACAGAATGAAAAGCTGCACAGGTGAAAGTTTTCCGGAGGAGAGACCGATTTATTGTTCCAATATGTCATTTAATTGTGGAACAAATTTGGGTCCCCCTCCACCCACTTTTAATTTCATTAAGAACCAAATTAAGCAGAAGCCCCATCCCATTTTGGAGATGATTAGCTAAATTAAAGCTATTTATGCGTCAGTAAAAGTTGTTTTTCCTTTATGATAAAACATGGCACACTTGTGCACCATCTCAAAAGATACTCCATACATTGTTGACCAACACATAGTGAAGACAGGTTGATTTACATACCTAGTTGGCTGGATGTGGATATCCTAAAGAGATATTTCAGAGTCCTATCACAATCGACCCCAGGTAATCAACAGGGTCCTGATGTAGCCTATAAACAAACTGCTACGGCTATTTTGGCTGGGATAGCCTACTGGGATACGAGTAAGAACACCTAAATGTAGGAATAATCAAAGATAAATATCAGAGCCCTCATGTCCACATATAGATATGTATTCAGATGTTAAAGGAAAAAAAGGTTCAAAAGGTTAGAGATGAACAAGGTTAACCAACAAATTACTTTTAAAAACAAGTCAAACCCTACAAAGCCTACATGCATTGGCTGTGTGTAAACTACAACTGTTCTTTTAACCATTTCACCCACCTGAGAGAAAAGGATTAAACAGTGGGAAAGATGCCATGTAACTAATGTTCAACAAGATGTCAGAGTTGCTTATAAAACCTGTGGAACTTAAGGCAGCCTGGTTAAATAAGTAAAATAACTAAGCTAAGTTTGTATAACGTTTTATTTAAAATGAACATACATATGCATACCAAAGTGTTTAACAATAGAAGTAAGTTTTGATCTCCAAACATGAAAGTATACAATATACATGAGATATTGCTACAGGTAAATGGAAAAAATGAACAATATTTAGATAAAACTGGACACTGTCTATGCGTGGTGGGAATTTACTCACTATTTTACACAACATATGGGCCAAGAACAAGGAAACTGGCTTCCGCAGCATCACTTTCCCGCCATTACTAAATGACCCAAGGACTGTTAAGTGGAAAGTAATTATACAAATGTATGTTATCAGTATGACAGAGCTAAGAAAACCAAATCCACAACACATGCGTTCTCATCCTCAAATTGAAAACACGAATCTTTACTTAAGGAAAACAAAAACCTAGTCTAATTGCTTAAAATGCAAAGAGGAAAATAATCAGAGTTCTTCAACAAAACCATCCTACATCGATGTTTCCAAAAAGCGGGTGCACGCAAATAAAAAAAAAAAATATATCCAACTCTATAACGACAGCTACACGCCCTCGACACGGAGACAGAATAAGTTGTTTCACTGTATATTCTTTATTTGAATGTGTCCTAGTCGCACAGCAACTGTGGCTGATCGTGTAAATCAGGTTTTCTGGGAAGTGATCTTCCTACCTGTTTGTGTTTTGAGGTCTTCATTATGATTTGGGGCGGGAGTTCAGTGTCCATATTTCTGCCTTGCTTGGATTTTACGGCAGACGCCCCATTACCGAATTTGAGTTTGACGTCCAAATCTGGAGGTATGGCTGAGGGTGTGTTGAGATTTTCATTTCGGGCAGTTCATCGTGGCTGTAGAGTGAGATTTAGTAGCCGCCATAGCCCCCTCTCCCCCGGGAGTAGGGAGCGGAGCTCCTCTGACCGTAGCCTCCTGTGTTTTTCATGGGACCGTAACCAGAGGGCTGCTGGTTGTAGCCACTGCCGAAATCACTGTAGCCGTTTCCACCGTAGCCTCCCATCTGGTCTCCGTAGCCACCTCCGTAGCCTCCACCACCATAACCTCCGCCATAACCCCCACCATAGCCTCCACCGCCATAGCAGTTTCCATAGCCTCCGCCATAGTTGCTCTCGTAATTACCCCCGTAGTTGCTGGCTCCTCTGCCACCGCCGTAGCCATTTTGTCCTCTCATGCCTCTCCCAACTCCTCTGCCTCCCCGCATGTTTACAGACCTGCTCGCCGCCTGCATCTCCTGCTTGGTCAGGGCTTTCTTGACCTCAACTTTGTGTCCCTTGACGGTGTGAAACTTCATCACGACGGCCTTGTCGGCCGAGTCGTTGTCCGTGAAGTGAACAAAGCCGAATCCCCTCTTCTTTCCGGTCTCCTTCTCCGAGATGACTTCGGCCTTCTCGATTTCGCCGAACTGAGAGAAATACTCAGTCATGTGTTCCTCTTCAATGTCATCTTTCAGGCCACCGACGAAGATTTTCTTCACCTTAGCAAGAGCCTCCGGTTTGTTGGCGTCTTCTCTCGCCACGGCTCTTTTCAGCTCCACGTTGCTGCCATCTACGACATGTGGCCTAGCGGCCATTGCGGCGTCGGCCTCCTCGGGTGTCGAGTAGGTTACAAAGCCGAAACAACGGGACCGCTGGAGCTGCTTGTTCACGACGACCACGCAGTCGGTGAGCTTACCGTACTGCTCGAAGTGCTTGCGGAGCCCATCGTCGTCGGTGTCCACGTTCAGTCCACCGACGAAAAGTTTGCAAAGCTGGTCAGTCATTTTAGAAAAAGACGAGTTGACCGTTCCTCCGCCGATTGAAAGTCAGTTTAGCTGGAAGGTGGGGGAGGGTGAGCGCAGCACGTACTTATAGGCGGCGTCACGTGACAACAAGCCGCTTTCAAACCGTCAACACCTCTTCTCCTTAAAGGTCGTATTTTATTTATCAGTATCAACAGTACTCACGGATCTGCTTCAGTTTCGATGGAACAAACCTATCGAAATATTATAAATAACAGTAAAAGTACACCACAGGTCTGTGGGAGTGGATAGCGAGTTTATATTTCCATGCGCCACCTAGATCCTAGGTTGTTTACAAACTAGGCCATAGTTCGCTAAAATATATTACCGATTGAAGATATTTTTACATAAAGAAAGATCTGTGAATTTGCACAGAGAGCGAATTTTTCAAACAGGCATATTAGCCTACAACATTGTGAACACACCCGGTCAAATAAAGTAGGCCTATATTCTGATATACGAATGTAAAATTAATCTAACTTTTAATCTGGGTCTGTTGTCTTTGAATCCAGTTGATCGACACCAATGCAATGAAATGCCTCCCCGACGAGCATGGAGGTTTATTTATTTCAAAGATCATAGTGGATCTTGGTGTCAACTGTTTGTGGACCATTTTTTCCCCTTGTATTTAATGTATCTGGCTATTATGACCATTTAATTTCCCCCAGGAAATAAGTGAAGTCATCTATCTATCTATCAATACTTAGACTGTGGTCTGAGAATGCAGGCCTAGTAGTTCACCCCCAACCCCAGTTCCTGTAGTGTAGGCCCACAGAAGGTGCTGGTTGTGGCAGAAGGCACTGAACAGGCTGATTTGTGTATGAATGGATGAACTGCTCTCAACAGAGACAGATGTCTGATAGCTGGGGGGGAAGGGCCCGCTGAGGACAGCAGGAGCCCAACAGTATCAAGATAAGAGCCTTCATTTTTCACTGTTATCACCATCATACCTGGCACAAAACATGTCTGATTGGGGTTTTAGATTTCAACTGCAGCTGCTCGAAAAGGTGTTTCACATTTTAATTTCCTCGAGGCCAGAGATGAGTGAGAGGGGACACAGCTACAATGCAAGTTATTTTGTATATAGACACTGATGCCACCACCCACAGTAAATTGCTCTGAATTTACCTCACTTGCTCGTATCTAACATATAGAGCAGAAATGTTACCTTTTAAGCTTGGTGTTAAAATTTACAAAGCCCCGAAACTCCTTGAACTCTCCATTTCTGTAGTTAATTCTAGTGATTTTTACCTTACTTTATTGCTGTGAAAGCCGGATTACCCTATGTACAGGTCAACAGCACTATGTAAATCACTTCCTAAGTATTCATTTGGTTTAAAGTAGAAAATGGCCTGCAGAGAGAGCAGCCTTTCACCCCTCAGAGTGGAGATGTGATTTCAGGTGAGAGACAGAACACTTGGTTGCATATCCATGTCAACAGAGCGGCTGTGAATGAACAGGCAGCGTGTTTCTGTGTAAACAGCATCACACCCACTGGAGCATCTGCTAACAGCTTTTAGTAAAGACCCACAGAGCATAAAGTTGTTAGGTACAAAGAAAGAAAGACTGCAATCAAATTTCACTGAAATCTTTATGAGGCATTTTGCTCATGAAACAATCCCTTGATCTATTCTACCAACACAAACATGCATGGTCAGTATTCAGAACAGTCGGCGTCCTTACAGATACAGCTCTAAACCATGAATGGACACAATAGAGGCAACTTTTGGTTTATTAATGAACAACAGATGGAAGAAATTATAGCCCACAAGACTGAGGATAAAGATCGACCCCGAACAGCATTTCTCGATTGCTTTGAATGGGTGTTAAGGGTTTTATCTTTATTATTCAACAGTTATTTGTGCATTAGTTGTTGTTCATTTCATTAGACCTTCCTGTTCTGTCCCCATTACATCCTGATCTGTGTGTATGCATGTTATTCTAATCACATTCCCAGTCCATGCATACTCTGCTTCATCTCCTCCAAGTCCTAAGGGGGGAAGGGAGAAGCATGTGTTCAAATGGTCAAAATCAGCGAATGTTTTCCTTCCGAGTTTTCAAGAAAAGGCAGACTGCGAAACAAACACAGGCCAGTCAAAGTTTCTATCCGGTCTAATTCATTTTGCAATGGCAGCAAAAAGGCAGACAAGTGTAAGGGAACCAAGGACAGTTTTAAAGCAGTCAATGCTCGCTCACTGAAGCTTACTAGCTTGTTCACTAAATAAACCCTGTAGAATATTGTTGGTGATGCAGACGGCTTTAAAATAAGCAGCAGAGTACAAAATTGAGATGAAATGTCAGCACAATCCTTCTCTTTATTGTAATGTTCATTGTTGAAAAAATAAGTATGAAATTAAAAGACAGTCATTGGGTACTGCTGAATTGACTTCAATCACTCTGTCTTTTTTTAAACAGAATAAATATCCAAAGTTCACTAAAATGAACCCACTCTTTTCGGTTGGTTGAGGGAGAGAAATGAGAATGCCAAACCTCACACACAACCAAGGAAGACCACTTGTTCATTAAAAAAAAAATAAAAATAAAAATAAACGTCAGAGGTGGTAGTCTATTATATTGCGTAAGCATCGTTATGGTAGTAACTACACCATAATTGATATTACCAAGTTCATCAACAAACCTAACACTTTCCCCTGAGAAGAGATCAAGTTATAGCAAATGCTCCGTCAACTTCAGCATACTGATGGTTCTACCATAGGTCACAAGATGCTGTGAAGACTTGTTCAGTTCACAGAGGAATATTCGTAACAGGTTTATCATCATACTTGTCAACAAAACCCCTGAATCTGTACACAAGGATGATCAAATCTCATCTAGTATTTACATTTAAAAAGGAACCTATCGTGGCCCATATTGACAGGCTCCAGTTTCACAGTAAGGGGGAATGAAATGTGAAATGGCGGCCAGTTTAAGAAGACGTCCCCATATCTCAACACCCAACCCCTACAAAAAAAAAAAGCCCTAAAAAAAAAAAAAAAAAAAAAAAAAAAAAAAAAAAATGGCTACACAACAAAGGATGTCAGCTGTATTCATCGTAGGATGAACACCACATGTGATCAGTCAGATATGGTTTGAGCAAAGGCCCAAGCTGTGATTTTACCAGTTAATTTGGTTAATGGAGTAATACTGAGTTAATACAGCCCTGCCACACACTACCAAGGGAACAGAAGTAACTATAGGTTATAAGGAAATGTCAAAGTAAATTCAACACATAGTATCGTTTGCTGTAATAAAATCAAATGTCTACTTTTTTCCTCCTCATCAGTTCTTTTGTCTAGTCTCTAATCTTCAGATTGAGGGCCTGGAAGATGATGCTGATAGGCCATGTGCTTGAATGGACAGAACAACACACCATCTTTCTCTCTAACCACATGAGACTGAGCCTGAAAGGAAAAATAGGCCAGTTTCTGTGGGACGGGAGGGGGCAGGATCGATAATCGATAGGGTCATTGAGTGGATTTCAGCTCAATCATGTACTAGAAGGGGGATTTGTGGGGTGTGTCATGTGTGTGTGTGTGTGTGTGTGTGTGTATTGGGTTTGGGGGGTGGGGAGGGGGCACTGAATCACAGCTCCACAGGCAGTTTTCTGACTAGGCCGCCTCACAGGTGTTGGGCGACTCGCCATATCCAATCATGTTGATGCACAGCAGGATGGGGTCATCTGACACATCACATAATGTAGACCTTCTCAGCCTGAGAGAAGTTGAAGACTTCTTTGGTTCTGGGGCACACCACTTTGTCATCTTGGCGGATGGACAGGAGAGACTAGAGGACGGATAAAGCAGAAATTGAGAAATGAAGAAGAAATTAAACATTACATATTTATAAGAGTTGTTGCGGCTTCTGTATTGAATGTATCAGTGAAAAAACACTGTCAAAAGAGACCAACTTGACAATCGGTCCAAATACTCCTGATGATAATTCACATAAGGCTGTAAAACTCACATTGTAGCCATAGACGTATCCATTGGGCAGCATCATAGGAGGGTTATTTTCATTCATGACCTCCCCAGAGATCTTGCAGACCAGTCTGGAGTTAGCACAGTGGGCCATTGGTAGCGGCTGGGCCAACTTGTTCAGGGACTTACTGCACACTGGGCAGTCTGGGTTCTTCGAAGTGCCATCCTCCTTGTAGCACTGACTGGAATGGGCATGGAGGTTAAGGACTGTAACTGAAATCGTTCAATGAAGACAACATTTGTGGATCCCACAATAATTTGTATTTCATGTGGAGGTTTTCTAGGCATAGACAAGAGAGCACACCTCATTCAAGAGGTTGCAGCCTTAGACGTGAAAATAACTGCGCAGCAAAAGCATCTTCTAATACAGGTTTTCCTATCAGGTCCTGTGTAAGCACTATTCAAAATATGTTACAAATTGTTTTCTTGGCCAATAAAACAATGAATCTACAGGGGGGGAAAACATCTCCCTGCTGATGACATCACCACATAAGTCTCTCTGAAGATCAGGGAAAATTATTTTACTTTAACAACAGTAACTCATTTTCCAGTGTTCCACAATGAAGCAAAAGGTTTATATGCACACCTGAATGACGGGTGTTGGGAGACTGACAGAAATTTGCAAATTAAGGTTACACTCTTGCACACTATCTGCACAATAACATTTTATCTATGCAATGTTTTGGTGTGCTGACCTTCCTCACGCATGAAGGCTTACAGAAAAAAAAGAAAAAGAAAAAAAAATGTTTATACCATAAGTTGGTGGTTTTGCTATTACATTATATTCAATAGCCCCTTATTAAATTTACCCACAACTGCAAAAAAAAATCTTCCTGTTTTGCAATGAACATCTTGCATCCCCACAAAGTACACAGTTTATCTGTGATCTGTGATTATCTGTAAAGAGAGTCTGGCAGGATACGGTGTCTTGATGGCAGAGAGACCAGCCTGCAGGGTGATGGTGAAGACCGAGTTGTTGCCCAGCTGGTGCAGTCTGTAATTGTCATATCGAAACTGCTGGATCAGCATCTTCCAGCGTGCTGGGTCCAAAAGGTCCTGGAGGAACAGGGAGAGACCAGCACAGAGTGGTATAACACAAGTGTGAGACATTTGGCCTGAGCAAGTCAACCCTACAAAACAACGGTCAACATCAGGCTTGACATCCATGTACCCTCTGCTCTGCTTCGTGATGGGTAACGTTTACAAAGTGAGACACCACAGCAGCCCACAGCTTCCAGGTTCATTCTTTCTGTCATACTTGTTTACAGCTGGCATAAATATTGTCATTGCTCATTTGGGCAGGCCCATTATCCTCACTTGTAGAAGTAGCAGAATGCTTTTTGAGATGATTCAGCAATGACTTATGTCTTGGTGTCAGGATGCAACAACTCTGCTCCCCACACTTTAATGTTCTTTATGTTATCAAAATGCTCCTATAATGCCCCTATACATTTGTGTGGCTCTGATGATGTCAGAACTGCTAGTGAAATGAGCTAACTCAAAAATAAACGAGCAAAAGAAACAATACACAAGAGTAAGTGGTGCTTTTTTTTTTTTTTTAACATGACAACAGAAGCCCTCTAGTGGCTAGTAGCTAAAGCTCTTACTCAGTATTATCTCAAATTAAACAATGTATTTAAAATAAACAAAAAAGCAAATTAAGACAAATTACAAAAGTTGATGCTAATGCCAGTACAGTAAAACATTTTTGATTTATGACCCACACATAATCTGTAGTGCCACTATGTCCACCATGTTGAATATTGAATATTAATGCAACTGTTTTTGATTATATGTAAAAGGACAGCTTTGCTTTTCTGCAGCCAGATGTCATTAAAACATTGTCTGGCATTATTTAGAATAAAAAGCACAAATTCACCAATCAATTTAGTACAGAAGAACTTGGTGCTGTGCTGCATCTTGTCACTGGATTTCATCACAGTCAAATGCAGCAATTGTTTAAGCCTGCAAAAAAATGCACAATATATCTCCTCAAAAACAGGAAGTTCACAGTAGAGTCAGATATGGGTTTATTCTGATGAAAAAAGATGGCTGCAAACCAAGCTTTCAGGGTCAGGATGTAATAACTATTTTCCACTTCTGCAAATCCTTTTTCCTGCTAACGTGTGCTGGGAGTTTTGCTGCTACAGGTTTTTTTTCTGAGGAGAAATATGCTGTAGGTAACATTGACAAGATGAGAGTTTTAACATGTGACTGTACTATGAGCTTCCTGTTTTTGAAAAGGAGAAATTGTGTATTGTGTACTGAAACCCAATTACAAGATGCTCATCCTCATTACTCAAGCAATCGATGAAGCTGAACTCTTTGCAGTTCTGAATGATGCCAGACAATGTTTTAATGAGGTCTGGGTTAAGAAAAGCAAACCTATCCCTCAAGACGGTGAGCCATAGAGAAGTACATTTGTCTGTTCCGGCTCAGGTATGAATGGTAGTGACACATGACATTGGGGCTGCAGCAACTGATTATTTTAGCAATCAGGTATTCCACCAATTATCCCATCGATTCATCAAGTAATGGATAAGAAATAGTTTTGTGTTTTATTAAAGAGCAATAGGGAATATACAAAATAAATAAATAAATGAAAAAATAAATAAATAAGTAGGCCAGGATAAAACTACCGTTTCCTTTTAGTAAAATCCACATTTTTATTGCATATTTTGTCAAAGCAAAAACATTATCTTTCCAAATAAAGCCTGTGCCATATTATATTCACATATTATAAGGGTCTCATGACTCAGTCAACTAAGGAGACAGCCAGTGATTACTAACAGTGACAGCAAGAGAAGAGATGCTCAGTTGTGGTCAGCTCCTGGTAGTGGAAATCACTGGTTGTAGCCGATGGAATCAAATTATTTGCATTCATGAAAGAATCGTTTCAGTCCTACATGAGACTCCTACACACTACACACACAGATGATCATTCCGTAAAGTTCCTAAGTTGTGTGTGTGAAAGGGGTGTAAACAGTTATCACGCACATACACGTATAACATACACACAGCAAGAGCAGAGTGCTTACCTTGTAAGGGGAGATGTGTGTGTCTGAGGGGAAGGCCAGCATGCCCATCACCTGCCGAACCTCATCCAGCTGTCCACCCTCTGCCTGGCTGAAGTGTTTCCTTGCATGTCTTGAACACACACACATACACACACCTTCAGTAGATATTATGTTACCATGTGGACTTAAAAGAGGGTTACCTTACTGCATTTGATCTTGATTAAAAAAAAAAAGGTTGAAGTCAGTGTGAAGTTTAAAGGTAAGACATTTAGTGGTCAACAGAAAGTCTTCATTTGGTTAATCAAGTGTGTGTGTGCATGTGTGTTACGGCGCCTACCTTACAGCATCCATACGTTTGTTTTGTCTAATGAGCTCAATGAACTCCTGGATTCTCAGACTGAACTCAAGACAGCTCTGCAAAGATAAGATAATAGTTGTCAGTCATTACACGCACCGCCATAACACTGCAAGATCCTCCTACCTGCTGTTTTTGCCCACTATTTCTTACTGTGATTCATAGCTGCCTCATATTCAGAAAAGACCTTTCATGAATCAGTTACAGAGCAGTAAGCTGGTATCTTTTTTCTATCAGCCACAGTGTTGCTGGATTCCAAACTGTACCACCTGCATCAACTGTATAACCTTGACTATTTCACCAACCAAAATTAGAAAAAAAAAATGAGAAAAACAAATGTTAACCTTGAGAAACACTACAGCTGTGGAATAGGCACATGAAATATGAATTTGTCCACACACTAATCCTTTGGTTATTTTTTCCACCCAAATGAAGACAGGCAATAATATTAGGAGACTTACTACCCTTAAAATATAATAAAATAATCGGGACAAAATGGCAAGTCTATTTCTCATGGACATGGGTGCTTCTGTATTTGTCAGAACATTTAAACATCACAGATTCATGCACCTAAAATTTTTTTCTCAGGAATTAACAGCATACTGTACCTTCATCTTGCGAAGGCGGGACTTGTTGTCGTGGCACCACGCCAGGCAAGTGGCCGTCTCCTGACGCTCCAGAGACTCCTCCACCTCCTTGGCTGTCAGGAACATCTCAATGTTCACCAGATCCTGACATAAACACAGGAGAGGGAGGGAGGGCCATATTAAACCCATAAAGCATCACAGATGGACACTGAGGAAGTCAAGTCACTGAGGAAGCTGACAATGTCATTTGAGGGGAAACCAAGGAAAAATCTGTTGTTATGTCATTTGAGAGGACCCGGGAATCTAAAATGCTGAAATGTAATTTGGGACAGAGAGACAGATATTGAGGAAATATGATGCAAATAAAAGATAAAATGCAGCAACAATTAGGCTACTGCACACCCATACAACAATGTGTTTCAGTTATTGTAGCTTTTATCAGTACATTTCCAGGTGGATTTATCTGAGTATTACTTTACTTTGGCATGTAATGGTTCATGTCCTCATGTGCTATAATGACAGAAACATGTGTGTATAAATCCTCACACAGAGGCCTCAGCCAGAGTTGAATTCGCGCTGATTTTCTGTTTGAAAGGGTTAAGTCGCATTGTCACCTTCATGGCCTACGCCTCGAGGTGGGTCGGACACAGGTAGGACAAGAGTCGATTTCAATGTGAAGCGCACACCACCCACGATGCTAACAACAGGGAGGGACAAATGATCTCACTGGTTGCAAATGGGGGCGCTCAGTCCCCCACAGCACATAACCAAACAGTGCAATGGCAGTGGGAATGTTTTCAGATGCATTGGAAGTGAACAACTTGGGTAACAACAATTGATGAACAGGGATATGTTGGAAGATTTCAAGCTGCGGTCCATTGAAAATGACATGTCAACGCCTCGCCCTTCCCAGCTTGTGAGTTAATTGTTATGCATCACACCTGAGTCGTGATTCAGGTCGTAAATGAATTGTCAAGACCAGGGATTAATCCGTGTTGTCTGAATTGGTTTGAATTGACCAAATAAGGGTTGAACTGGTCAGTCGTTTGAAAGAGGTATAAGTGAGCTAAAGACAACTTTGCAAAGAACACACACACTAACCTCTATACCACTCTGTCTGGCCAGTTTAACAGCTGTGTTGTAGTAGCCGCAGCGCAGTAGATGCTCCACCATCATACGGTCCATGCGTTTCTTCTTCCACAGGTTGACTGAGGCTGGCTGGTCACTGCTGTGCTCCTTTAAGTGTTCGATGCGACGCTTACACAACTTGGCACTCTCATCTTCTGCTTGGATGGACTCAGCAGCCTGTGGGACACACGCACACAAGTAGAGTACGGTTAATAATAAATAGAAGCACAGCATGCAGCATGTAAGGTAAGGGAAAAGGAATATAATACCCCTTTTACGTTGACCTAAAATCCTACTACCATCTGGGACTTTAGCTCAGTACAAATGTGTTAACCGACATTTCAGTCCAGTGTTCTGGACCCAAATGACCGTAGTGAGTAATTATTGGCTTCAGCTCCAATCAGCAGAGGAGTCACCCACTAATTTGTGACCCATGTTGGCTCAATGACAGGGCATGCTCTGCATTGTACATAGACAATCCTAACATCAGTTTACCTTTAACCTCTGTAATGTGCTAAATTACCAATAAATAACCATGTTTTGACTTTTGTTCATAGTGTTATTGAAATCAGAGACCGCTGCATCAGAATGTCCAAGAAAATGCTGCATTTCAGTCGGGTTAGGAGATTGTAAGCACATGTAAAGCTTGTGTGATGGGGAGGGGTGGGAGACAAACAAGATTATTCAAATGTTGCTCGTCGAGGATAGTTCAGATTAAACACTTGGTCTGCTAGGAAGCTGTTCACACTCCTGAATGGGACATAGGTGAGAATTACATACACGAGTGTGGCACATCAACACACCAGCCAGGTCTGTCTTTCATAAACATTTTCCCACTGATTTCAGAGCAGTTAACTGTAACTACAGCTACAAAATATGTTGTTCTATCGTTTCCTTATTCCATGTCGCAAAAGCTCACATTAACATTTCCATTTCAAATGCTGTAGCTGTGGGTGACATTACAAGGTTAACAAGGTGATGATGAATTCTGTATGGGACTTCTTTTATGTAATTTGTAATTGCATGTTGAGGTGAACTGACCCATATATGTTATTCATATGATATTTATTTCCCAAACAACTACACTGCAACTTACTAAAAGTAGCAAGTAGACAAGGCAATCTGATGTAAGCTATCTTTGTAACTACAGGGCATGATTGTTGTTAACTCTCAGATTTCAGTCTCAGGTAGTCTTAGGCCCAAACAGACTGAACCCAAGCTGTTTGAAAATATCTTTTCAGGCCAGCGAGCTACAGTCAAGACTTGAGACCTAAAGGATTATCACAGATTAAGGGTTAATATGTTACATAGTAGCTGCTGAAACCTTGTTGGTGCATGCAGATGCTTACAGTGGCACTACAAGCAGGCATGGGGACAACACCAAAAAACAACAACAAATAAATACGTATGCATCTGGAAAACAATGAGGTAAGGCAGAAGAGCAAGTAACTTGTTGCAAATGACAACAAATTATGTGACCAAAACACTAAGGGGAAAAAAAAACACACTGTAGAAGTAGAGTATTTTGGACCTTCAACTGTATCCTCCTACTTGTTCGAAAGGGTTGGAGACGAGAACCAGACAGGCAGCATTCCACTGCCGGCAAACACAATCCACCAAGGCCACAGCAATATCAGAGACAGGAAACCACAGCTGCAATAAGGTGCTATTTTCACCAGGCTGAATAATGTGGCTTTTGACAGCTTGGCTCTTGCTGAAGGGAGATTTTGTTTCTGGAATAGGGATTTTCTGTGGTGTAAACAAGTAGATTCTAGATTTCAAATGGTCTTTGGCTCAATTCACCAGGATGCATTTCTTTCACTTCTGTAGACACTGTGTGGGTGTATGTGTAGAATTTTCCATGAATACTGAGCTTCTAGATGCTTCTTCTGACAACGATACCAGCCCAGGTATCATGCCCACAGCTTCCATTACCAAGCAAATAAGAATCCAAAGGTTCTATGAATGCAATAAATATTAATTTTCCTTGATGAGTCACTGTTGTCTGATACTGGGCACTTTAGTTAGGAGCTGTTGGACATTAGAGCATTCTTATTGTCTGAAGTGTCTCTCTCTGGTTTTATATTTAGGGGTTTAAGCCCAAAGGGCGCAAAACTATTGTTTTGTGCTGTTTCATCATTTTTCATCCTTTTCATAAATGGTTTTGCAAATTCCTGTGAGATGATAAATGATAGAGACTAGATGTTTTGCACATTGATTGGAAGTTGTGTGCAAGGGCTGCCCAAGAAATATAATCCCAAATGGCCGTATGGGGGCGCTATAAGTAAAGGTCAGAACTTTGGACTATGAAAAGTCATAACTCCTACACCTAAAGTGTGATTTACAGGAAACCTGGTACAGACATCCATCTATATCCCCTCTACAAATTTGCCTCAAAAACCCATAAAGTACATCATAATGGATTTTCCATTATGTCAATAACCACGGGGATATGTCCACACAAATACCTGAAAATATACCCTGAAAGTTTCTTTCAAATGAACCACTAGGGGGGTGCTCAAATGGGCATGGCATAACATAAATCTGACTATAAATCAGTAATTGTTGGTCCAATCATTACAAAACTACAATGTTGAACCACAATTGTAAAACTACTTTGAAATCGCTCAAAATGGAGTGGCACCAGTTCCAAAGATGTGTAGCTGTGGATCAGTGACAGTTTCTCCAAACATCATCGAACTTAAGATGAATACCTCAATCACCATTTGTGGCTATATTATAGGTTTTTGTTTTGTTCTCTGCCTTAATTTATTATTAGGTAAAAAGAGAAAGCAACAAGACACATTACTTTCATGTATCATACATGGCTAATAAACAAATTATGATTTGAATTTTCATCTGGGGTAATTAAAGTTTTATATCATTGATTCATGTAGCAATTTCTTTATCAGCTGATTAATTATTTTATCCATAAAAAGTTCAAAAATAATGACAAATATCCTCTACAAGTTACCAGACCAAAAAGCTATTTCTTGGAATTGCTTAGTTTGTGTGAAAAACAAAAACAAAAACCCCAGCCTCATTTTATAATGATATGCAAAGGAACAAAAACAAGCAAATCTTAAAATCTATGAAAATGTAATCAGGAAGTGTTGGGTATTTTTAATGAATGATTAACTGATTATCAAAATTACACATCCAATATTTTCTGTGGCTAAATCAGTTAATGGTGTATTTGTTACAGCACCAAAGCTTAAATAATAAAATAACACTGAAAAATAAGAGCTGTTAAAGTTGTTGAAAGGGAAAGCCCTGCCAGTGAGTGTGTGAAAATGAGTAGGTGTGTGTGTGAATGTGTCTCCCTGACCTTCCTCTTCAGGGCACTGAGTTTCTCCACCACGCCGTCCAGCAGTGACACCACAGAGTCCACAACAGGGAAGCTGCTCAGCGTCTTCTCCAGCTCCGCCACCACCATGGTCACGTGACTTGTCTCCCGGTCGATGTTCTTCTGAGCCGCCCTGAAACGCTTGTTCAGAGTCTCATAGGGGACCTGCAAAGACAGAGGCGTATTAACCTTTGTGTGCCAGGCGTTCAGGTTTACCACTGGCAAAAAAAGCACCCATCCTGATACACTAATATCCCTTTTAACTACGGTAAAGAATAACACTGTGTGTCTTCTTTGATCAACATGTTATCATCAGTTGAAAGGAGATAGCCACCATCAGCAGTGTGCGCTCTATAATCCCCTCTGCGAGCTGCCGTCTATCAGCTTCTTTCATTATTTCCCCTCCCCGCTGCTTTTGATCCATAACATACCAGTCAGACTAATTACCAGTTTAATTTCTTGAGATTCTGCAGCGAGACGAGCCCAAGAACTGCTCAACAGGAACAAATGAAATCAAGAAGCAGACGACTGCGGCCTGCAGTTTGGAACTGCAACAGAGATGTTTTGGGTTTTTTTTTTTCTGGCTAGCATTAGAATATTTAAATCAGGGATAAATTTAATTTCAGAGTTTTGTGATAATGAGAATGTCCTACATCTCTAATTTGTGCTGTACAAACCAGGCTATTCACCCTGACTTTTACCATTGCACAAATTACTGTTTGGGTTTTCCCTAATATTCCCTGCAACAATCCCTTATTCAGAGGAGTTGTGGTGTAAAAGTTTACCCTTTTTATGGGTTAGGTGGCATGTTGGCGTTTAGGCCACATGTCTGTGTCATGGTTTGGCTTGAATAAACTAAATTAAGTTAAGCTTCGACTTCAGCTGTAAAAGAGACAAAGGTGGTGAATGGAGGAAATCACTTTAATAAACCAATGCATTTGAGCTTGACAAAACATCAGCGTTACAGAAATTTAAATACTGCGTAATATTTCAACACAAAAAAATGAAAGAGGTTTTTGCCAATATTCTGTAAATGTTGTGTAACATATAACAGAATGCTCTGTATGCAGGTGGTACAAAGGTCAGTCATCAGACCTAACATTATCATTAATCAAAGTGCTGAATGAAATCTGAATGAGTTTATTTGCAATGCTTCTAGGAAACTGATTGTTTCATTGTGAGCCTCACAAATCTTGAAGTTCGTTTGCTTTTAACAGGCCACACTTTCTGATCAAAACTACTGTGGACACAAAAAACTGCCCTCATGTTTTGCCTCTTAACACCTAGCAATCAAAAGTAAAAAAGAAAAATCAAATGATCCATTTTTGGTTGTGATAACTCCTCAGTCTTTAATGAGTTGTGAACATCCCTATCAGATAAACAATTTATGAAAAGATCAACTCTGTCAGGTTTTTTCCAGAGAGGCCAAATGACACAAAACAATAGCTTTAGTTCTCTCAGTAAAGTAAGGCTTCATGAGGGCATTTATAAACCACATCCTTACCACAGAGACTTATGAAACTGTAGGATCCGTCTGTGATCTTTCAAACTGAACAAGCTCTTCTCCTTTGCACTACAGTTCTCACCAGAGGATTTGACAGATACCTGTGCGCTCGATTTATGTGACCTTTGTAGCTTCCTCTGTGAAAATGTGTATAAAAACAAGAATAGCGCTTTGATACTGTCAGAGGATATTTTCTCTTTTTAAGTCAGAGCCAAGTTAATATCTGAGATGACTCTGATTAGACAGGAAAATTATGCAAGCATATTCAGCTAAACATGGACTTCAACAATAGAACAAAGTGTCCTGTTGCTTGGCTGGAATTTGGGAAACCCAGCTCTGATCGTGGTGAATAAAAACACAAAAAAAGATCTCAGGATACAGATCTTAGCATGTACAACTGAACAGTTTTGTTTGTATTAGTAAACATTTACAAGTGTCCTGTTGGCAGAAAAAATTGAGAGAGAGACTTATTCAGCCACAAAATCTGTAATGCCTTTGTGCGGTGCCACAAAAGGGAAAGACGGACAGGCGATCTGACAGCGAAGGATTTTCTGGGTATGAAGGCATTTTCTGGTTCACAACTGTTAACATCAAAATCAAAAATAAATCTTGCGAGGATATTGATGTTCAAGCACTTACGTTCCAAGTCCATAAAATCAGGTCCACTATTTGTTCTCTTGATGGCAACATCAACATCAGGGCTTGACACGGCCACTTACATGCTGGCCAAAAAAAGCATTTTGTCACAGCTTCGGGATGGTCATATTGATTTTTAGTGTCCCACTTGGCCAGTGATCAAAATATATAATTTGTCAGTTGTAAAATGGTGGTCGCATTGGTCAGAATGATGAATGTGGTTAGGCATGATGTGGCAAAAGGACCAGAGTTTATAAAATACGAGGAGAACACAACTTCAATTAGTTATTCTCAATTCTCAACCAAGAAGGGACAGAAAAAATGCAGAGAAAACAAAAAATCTTGCTAAAAAAAAAAAAAAGATTGACATGCCGATTTGCACAAGACTAATATTATCTGATGACCTCTGTCTTTGTCAAAATATGGTATGTAATTTGCGCTGGAATTTTTACTTTATAAATTATGAACATGGCTGATCTGCAAAGGAATAAGCAACCTCTGCAATCATTACAATTTACCCCAGGTAAGACTAGTCCTGTGTGAATAGGGCTAAAGGGATGCAATTTTCTCAACTTATTATTAGGTGGTCTATTACATGCCCTTACTTGCTCACTCACCATTTCCATTTCTCTAGTGTATAAGTCTTATGAAAGCACCAATAGTCATACCCAATAGGTATGGTGAGGTGTTCAGACAAAGTTATTGTGGTATTTGATTTTGTCAATATCTGACCAGCTCTACTTTACAAGGCTACTTTACACTTTTCAGCAAAATATCATAAATTCATGAAACCATCTACAACAGGTACTAAAATGTGAATCTGATAGGCTGGCAGAGTGTTATTAGAAGAACCGGTCATTATTCATTATTTGTAAAGAGTGGGGCAGAAGGTGGATAGATACACATGAATTGACCATCATCAAAACAGTTATTAGAATTAAACAACAATTTTAATGACTATAATCAAAATAGCAATGCTGCTTTTATTTTGTTGTTTTTAAAATGTCTAAATGGCAATTTAGATGAATGCCAATGTGTCAGGATTAAAATGCACTGGCACACCAAGGGTCATTGGGTTCAGTGTTCTTAAAATTTCGAAAAACTACTTGTTATACTAAACTCTTCATCAACATCTGAAGGCAGTCTTAATATTGAACTGTCCTTGTTCAGTTCTCTTTCCTACTCTCAGGGAAAGACTGAATTCTCCATAACCATACAGGTAGCATGTAAAATAAATGCTAGAGCTGACCTTCCTAGTTAGAATATTTGTAGTAAACCCAGCACTTATCTCAGTATGTGCAAAACAATAAAATTTCTCTCCTGATGCTATGATATACACATTTTGTGGCAGTGTATATCGGCAGCCTCCCTACAACCTGTGTCAAACAACATTGTGCCATTATGTTATTGTTTAAAAATGTATCAACACTTTTTCCCCTAACCAGCTGTGCATCTCCATCATGCTGATGCCAATTCTGCCCATCACCACTGCTTCAAAATGGTGCCCATCATGTATCATCATCCTTACTGCAGCCCCCAAGGAATGGCAGACAACATGCTAAACCCCATAGCCAGCCCATCAAATGGCCTTCTGAACATAGAAAAGCCATACATCGCCACTAACACTGGGGAGGATTCACGCATCAGGACATTTACACTATTAATAATCACACACAGCATCCACATTATATTGCTACTCACACCCCTGCTTGTATCACGACGCTCTCTGGTGACGGCTGACCACAGCAAACGACCCGTACTTTCTACTCGTCTTTAACAATGGTGTCGCAGTATGTGCAATGGAGGTACAGTGCGTGTGTGTGTGTGCGGCGGCAGGCTGTGAATTCTCTCGCTGGCCATTTTGAAGTGCAGAGAGGCAATTTGATGACACTGCGCTAACTCGGACGACTGCTTGCTTCCCTGTCTGCCAGCATACGTACCTCCTCCTCCCCCCCAGTCGGAGCTCATTGATTTAACCCGATCTAAATAACAATAATAATAATGATAATCCAAACGGCACAGCTAGGACTGGCGTGCCAGGCGCCACACATATACGTAGGCTATTCACTTCTTCTGCTGTGCCGAGTTAACATTACATGGCTAACCCCTAGCTATAATGGGAGATACAAAAGGCAAGCTAGCGGGGCCAACAGCGTCTATGTACATGCCATTTCTTTGACGTCGTGCCTGGTTGGCCAGGGGATGAGCAACCATGTCGTGGAATGTACTGTCAGTGTTCATGTTTGCTAAAACACGGGTGCTAGCTCATTAATAGTGCGATTTCCATAGGCTGCTGTCGCTCATTTAGTTCATATAATATCAAGGGATCAAATCAGGTTGACATTTTAGCTAACGTAGCGCACGTTAACTTACATGTCACAACGTCTAACGTTAACTACCCAACGGCTAACCGTGTTAACTTGGCTTTAACAACAGCCTCTCCGTTTAACGTGTTACTTAACGTTAATATTAATTGCTGGCTTGAGGGTAAGTTAGGCAGACATCCCATAACCGTCAGCTAATGTTAGCGAGCCACATGTTTTTTGTAGCTGCTCTCAAAGCCAGGTATTTACTGATGTTAGCAACGCTCTCAAGTGTGGAAGCCCTGCTATCTGGCGAAGCTAGTTCAGCTAGCCTCCCTGTCAAGTTCGCTGCTCTCGCTATTTTTCTCAACTAATTATCATTTTTCCCCCCAGTTGCATCAAACGCATTGTGTAGTTTGATAGCGGTAGGGTCGTTAGAGCACAACCATCTGTCAGATGCTATTTTTTACCTTCAGAGTGGGATATTCTTGGACTTTGAGAGCCATAGAGAGTTGGGAAGCTGTCTCTTGCACCGCCATCTTGGTTTTGTGGTTTTTCTTGTGGTTGTTTGTTTTTTTCTGTCAGTGTAGGATGGCCTCGGTGCTCACTACCGCCATCTGGTGAGATGGTGTCAGCACTGACGGTTTAAAAGGTCAAGACTGAGTGTGAACGGCCGAGTACTGTTTATTTTTTCTTTTGTGGAGCCTGGCGAATCATTTCTTCTCTTCAGAAATCGGAAGTCCATATGTGCACAAAGGGAGCTGAAGAGGAGACATTAAACTGAAACTGATCCTCGTCTCACGGTAAGATGCAGCAGGTTGTTTTGCAACTACTTCATGAGCAATTTAAAGTCACTAAACTGCTCTTTTTTCAATTTGTTAACTTCAGTGTTATTCTCTACCCCCCCCCAAAAATGTAATCCAAATGCAAGCAGCACACACAGGTCGTAAAACATTAATGAAATGATGTCAAACAGCATAATGAATAATCAGTCAACTTTTAAATCATTTTTTCCTCCTCTATCCCTTAGGTTTGCTGTCTTTGATCATCTGGGTCCAGCAGAGGTTAGTTACTTGAGTGAGCTGATTGAATTTAGATTTATTATCTATTAACAAGCCTAGTTTCCTTTTCTTTTAAACGAGCTGGCTGCATATCCACTTCAGGCAAACCATGGCAGCCTCACTGTCAATCTGACTCAAACGATCATTGTCATGCAGGATGGATGACAGGAGCTAAGTGCATGCTAAAATTTCTGACAGGGCAAAGATGCACACAAACATGTCCCAAATACAGAGCAACAGAGAGCATGCAGTAGGTAATAAAACCACATAATGTCTATTTGCATTTTCAAAAAAAGAAAGAAAGAAAGAAAGATACCTTGTGGGAAGGAGCAAGTGACATGAGGAAGAGGAAGGGCTGATCTGCAATGATATGGTAACAAAATGTTTGAAATAAAAAGTGCAAAAAATGTTCATTCCATAGCCTAGAGCTGTTAAAAATTTAATAGATGAGGGGATGTGAGCTTAGAGGTAGTGCACATGAGTGAGTGTACTCCACAAATCAAGGGAACTCAAATTATTTTATATAAAGGATTCATAAATTTGTACACCTATATAACAGAGGAACAAACTTCGTGCAAACAGGGAAGTGGCTGCACACCCGCAGCTCTGCTGCAGAAAATATTGTTTATCCTGGCATGTGATCAGCAAGTTATTTGTTATTGTAAAATCTAGAAACAACAGGTGTGTGGCCGCTTTTTTCCCTGCTTTCCCACACTTCACAGCCAGGTCTCAACCTTCACAAACAGACCCCCTTCGCCTCTAAACCCACACACACACACACACACATACACACCAACAAAACACACACACCCCAACACATACACCACCCCTCCTTCCTCTCCATATCATGTCCACATTTCTTTTCCTGTGTGAGTAGGAGAACCCTCCCCCAGCCCTGGTGAATATATTGCCATTGGCCACTATCCAGAGGCAGGCTATGCTGATTGGCTGGTA
>OMLB01034500.1:16277-31408 GCA_900302555.1 Myripristis jacobus | reverse complement strand
AAACAGCTCATTCAGCATGTGCACCAGTTCTCCAGGGGAGCAGTCGCTGGCCAGCCGTGTGAATCCCACGATAATATAATATAATATAATAAATATAATATAATATAATATAATATAATATAATATAATATAATATAATATAATATAATATAATATAATATAATATAATATAATATAATATAATATAATATAGAATTTCTCTCAGGAAACCACCTGGCTTCCCTTAACAACATGAATTCATTGTGATGAGAAAACTAATTGATAAACCCACAGCAAACTGTCTATCCTCACTAGTCTGACAAAAGATACGCTGAAGTAACGGGACGTGCTGTCCCTGATGAAAACCATGAATATGACTGCATTTTAAGGCACCTTGTGTCAACATATCCATATCATGTTTGTGTACAGACAGCACATCATGTGTTATTTCAGCTTATCCCTCATGGAACAGAGACTGAAATTAACGAGTTTAGACTCTTTATTTCCATGTTGTATTTGTTACTGGGTCTGACATTTACAGTAATTTATTTCATTAAAGGTTTTAGTAACCCACAGCATTCAAGATAATAAATATTTATAATAAATGGATTACAGTATTATTAACACATTATTATTATATCACTCTATATTATTGATATAAAAAGTAATAATGCATCATTTATAATAAATATTTGATGCTACTTTGCTGCATATTGCCCAGTGGACAGTGAATAAAACATAGCAGAGAGGGAAGACCTTCAGCATTTCCCCAGACGGGTTTCAATTATGGGTTAAGCTTTGTTTGTGTTTCTCATCTTTTTAGTCCTTTTCTTTAAATTATGACTCAATTTGTGGTTATTAGGAGGAGAACCAAGGTCAGTCAGGGGTGACACACCTATACTTTATTTCTCTGTACAGTATGCAACAGCTCATTGTAATCTTCTGCTGTTTATTTAGTGTAATTAATAAAGGGAACTATGACTGTGAACTTCTGGAGTCCTTTGTTTTTTGGGGGGGACGTTTTTGAAGAATAATGGTGCAAACAGATTCAGAGTCCTGACTGACATGGTTTCTGAATAATACCTGCACTTTCATTGTATTTGAAAATGATTTCGCTCAAAACCCATGAACATGCCTTGCAACTACCCAAAATCTGTGCTCGCTGTAAGAGACACCCTATCAGCCTGTCTGGTTACATGAAGGTTAAGTACAAGCAAAAAATACTGATACATGCCTGACATTGGTGTGTCTCTGGACATAGAGGTTGTGAAAATTGTTTGTATTCTCAATCTGGCCAAAGTTTGGTCCCTGTAGTCTCTGGATGATCTCGGCCTTCATTACACGGGCGATGTGAGCTGGCAACAGTGACAACAGGAGTCGCTCCTAGCATATACAAGAAGAGGAGGAGGGAAGAGGAAGAGGAGGAACAAGAAAAAGAAGGAGAAAGAGAAGAAGAAGCTTTGCATCATACATGCAAAAGATACCAACTTAAAGATGTCTGAACCCACTTCTACACTGTAGACGCAGTCTCACATATGTTACGAGAAAAAAGTTCACATCCTTCATCATAAAAATGTTAATCATCTTAGGAACTTATTACTCTGCCAGATGAAAGAAGTTTATTTTGGACTAAATTTGGTCCTAGCACCAAAGAGATTTGTACATTCATGTAGTTTATTTATAGGGAAAATGAAAATTGCAAGTTTACACAGCAACATTTTGCTAGTTTTGCAAAAGCTCGTGTAGCTGATTGCCTGTATATAGAGATCAAGCCCAGCAATACCACCCAGCAATTTCATGGCAACATGTCTTGGTTTATAAACACCTAAATGAAGTGTTGGTCCAATTAAGTGGTGAGTTTAATCACACAGCAGTACGGTTATAAAAAAAAAAAAAAAAAAAAAAAAAAAGTTGGGGTGTACACAAAGATGCCCAGCAGTTAGTTAATTTGTTTTAATTTATTCCAAAGCATTTTCTCTTTGGCACTCAAAGCCTCAGCACCCAAAGAATCACACATTGTTTCTCAGTGACTTTAATTGAATCAATATGCATAACAAAGATAAGAATACCATCTTTCCTATTCAAAGCTTAAATACTTATCAAGCAATCAAGACTTAATCACCATGAGCCTTGATTTACCAGCGGTTTAAGATTGTCACCATATTTTTATTTGATTGAATTCAGTCCTGCTTTAATTCAGGCGAGTTAACCTTTCATGACTGGAGCAGGAAAACCTGTCATCATCATGTTGCTGGCCTCCACTGCAGCTTCAAGCTCTGAGTGGAAGTTAATTGGCTGCTACATGGGGTCAGGTTGACTTCCTGTGACTCAAGGTAATGAGCAATGTAGAAAACTGTTTCGGACTGCTCGTTATTCTATTACGAGACACCAAAAGACAGGCTCTCCCCTTATTTGCCTCATGGCTTGTCTTTTTTTTTTTCAGTAGGAGATGAAACATCTTTTTCCTCTCTCTCTCTCTCTCTGAAGCTACATTATCATTTTGTGCCAATTTGCCCAACAGTTAGCAAATAATACTCCCCTTAGGGTGAGGGGAGGTTGAAGGTTGGAGAGAATATGTCATTAAGCCAATGCTGCCCTCACCATGACAGGCTTCCTGAAACACTGATCATGTCCCTCTACTGACGCTGAGAGGTTCCTGTGTATTAAGGAGGCCCTGAGTAGCTCACTTGTGCAGCATGGTATAAACACTGCCAGGGCATTGGGGTAATGATGAATTCATTGGTTATATACCCCCTTAATCTACCCATACCCATAAAAATGCATGCACTTGACTGCGGTGCACTTTCGATAAAAGCATGCAGTAAACAGCATATATTATGAGTACACTGGATGCCTGAGAGAAACATGTCCTCTGCGCAGCTACCACCATCTGTCGCAAGCAGCAGTAGCACTTCAAGGCTCGCGTGAAACGCTCCACCCAAGGCTTTCGCAGCAACAGTCATCGTGCTTCACTCGAGGCTGTTGTAACAACACAAGCTAGATGCAGCAGAGGGTTCAACCAGCCATACCTCGAGCCTGGGCTTTTGCAACAACAGCTGGATTCATCCCCGGCTAAATGAACAGCGGTAGCTATACCCAACGGCTGTCAGTGCGGCAGCAGCAGTAAACAGCTAGCTCCATGCCAGCCTCTCATAGCAGCAGGCTTTAATCTGTGCCTAGCGACAGTTGTAAGCCGTGTGAGGCGTGTGAGGCAGCACCAACATCAGATTCATTGGCTTTACAAAGTCATTCAACTTGGCTGTATGCCAACACCAGGATATGCTGTGCCAATGTGAATGTAATATAGGTTAAATGCACCAAGAGTTGGTGACTGGTCTGAATACAATAAATACTTTTTCTAGGTCTGTGCTGTCACATTAAATACTGGAAACAGCACACAAAGTCTATAGAGGCAAGTCATAAAATTGCTGAGGGACATAATGATGAGGCAGTGGTTAAACAGCAATGGCTTTCATTTAAACACATTCAACAAATGGTGGACGTGTGGTAGGGAAGGACAAATTTGGAAAAAGAAAAGCAAAAAAGCCATTGTACTGTACAGAGCAAGACTGCTGGACTGCCATGATTCTGAATTTATGGACTTTTGTTGTGCTGTTGCCTGTGTTTATTAACTTTTTGTGTTTGGGATTCCTTGCGTTTACTCTGCTTTTCTTTAGTTCTGTTTTTGAAAGTTTGTACCTTCTGTGTTCCTCATAGTCCTGCCTAGTCTCATCTGTGCCACCCTTGTGTTGCTCCCTGCCACACCCTTGCTGTCTCCACAGTTAGTACGTCCTCGTGTCTTGTTTTGGTGATTCGTCCTTTGGTGTGTCTTTCCCATTGTTCGTTGTCAGTTCATCATCAGTGTCTTGAGTTATGCTCTGTGTTTTTGCCAAACTAGCTCTGTTACCTTTGTCCACCTATTTCAGAGTCTAGTAAATAAATGTTTCTTCAGCCCTGTTGCCTGCCTGTTTGCTCTGCATTTGGATCCACCTGCTTGCTGCAATCCTTGATATGGACCACTTGTCACTCATGTTAAATAAACAACATAAAATATGGCAGGTATCATTCATGAGAGATTTTCGGGACTTTTCGTCTTGAACTCAGCTTGAACTGAAGTCATTAACCTGATATTTAAATAATTACCACACTGTAAAAGGTGATACCTGACACCAATCCTCCGTAGACTAACTCCTTGGATTTCCATAAGAAATGAAAGCACTGAAAGCCATATAGCATACATACAATTCTGTACCTGACAAATCCTAGCAGGGAAACAAGCAGATAAATAGTTGATGTCTGCAGAGTAAGTGTTAAACACCTTGAAGATGCAGTGTATAAGAAAAGGCACACTGTCACCTTGCCTTTGAATAGCTGTATCACCCAGGTTAATGAAGAAACAAATCAGCTTTGAGATGAAAGGAGTGTTTCTCAGTATTGTTAGAAGAACAAGATCAGAGTCATAAATTGAAGTGTTTTATGTTAAGTGAATAAATTAAAGACAGAAAAAGCCCTCCATTCTTTTGCAATGCCTTTCAGGCACTCAAGGCAGAATCAGTCGGCACCTCGTGGAACTTCAGATACTAAAATGTCAGCCATCAATGGTGCTATACAGCTGCAGTTCGACAACAAAGCTATACAGTACTTGCAATTAAATATTATAACAAAAGCTATTTGTATAGAAATGGGGAGTTTACCTTGTCCTTCAGACTAATACTTGATACATCTTTTTTTTTTTTTTTTGCGCTGTGGCTTAGGTCTTATTTTCAATTGCTGCCTGTGTGCAGTGGTGCTCCTCTCATTTATTCAGACTCTCAACTGCTGGTCTCCTAGCATGGACAATTTAATCATTATCATCATCATCATCATCATCATCACTCTTTCGGCCTCCCTCTTCCTCACTCCATCCTCTGCTGATGCACATTCTCTCTTACCATCGCTGTCATTATTACTAATATCACCATCAGCATCCTCATCATTATCACTCAGTCACTGTGTCCTGGACTCTCACCGGCTCAACACTCATTTAGGCCTATTGAATGGTGTACCTGTTGTCTCTTCTCAAACTCCAGTTTAATGGGGGACTTGATGCAGTTGCAGGTGTCCTGGTAAGTCTGCTTGAGTGCCAAGTCCATCAGGTGCTTGTGGTATGCCCCAGCCATGTTTCCACAGATGAAAATGATGACATTGGCCAAAATCTGTACAGGAAGACAAGACAGACAGAGCAGGTCTTGGATGAATGTGGATGGAGTCATCATGGTGCACAAGACAAAAATGATGTAATGATAACAGGCGATTCTGCACAAAGTTTTGAAGGAGCAGAAACTCAAAATCAGCTTCTTGCAATTCACCATACCTCCCTTGGGGTATGATCTAAATGAAACAGGCATAGAATCAGAAAAGCAATTTCATCTCCTGCAGCTTCTGTATGGGGACGACGATATGCATGCTGAGCCATAATGTAGCTGTTTCTGATCTCCCAACAAGATACATTTTGTAATGAGTTTGGGTCCTGAAGTGATAGTGAACTGAAGCACCTTGGACCAAAGGCTGAGGGCGAACCTCAAAAGTCAGAGATGGGACCAAAGGGTGTTAATTCCTGTTTGAAGATGTTATTGTGGTTGTGACTCAAAAAATAAATAAAATTAAATAAATAAATAAATAAGTAATGTTTACGTATTGCATTTTTTTAAAAAACAAAACAAAAACAATGCGTTACTTTACTTAATTTCTCTGTGAAAAAAAAATGTTTCTCCACTCGTTACATTACTTATGCGTTAGTCCACATCATCGTATGAGATGCTTTGTCGCATAATTTCCATTTAACAACAGAGTTTATGATTCTCATGTAGAACCGGTGTAGCAGGCCAGATTAACCCTACACCACACTATACCCGGGTATAGTTTGGCCAGGTCAAAAGTATAGTCCAGAGTATAAAATAGCCTAGCCCAGTTTATACCCCAGGGTATACTTTGGGCTAGGCCAACCTATACCCCCCTAGGCCAAATTATACCCCCCAGACTCAGACAGGGGGTTAAAGTGAGTTGGTCTGTTTTATACCTCGGGGTATATTCTGGGCTAGTCCAGTTTATACCCCAGGGATTTTAATTTGTCTGGGTAATTATTATTTATTTATTTTTATCTGCAAATAGGCCTGTGAAACCAGACCTACATATGTTGTGCCATTGAATCAACCTCTCCGAATGCACCCAGTTTTTAAGCATACATGTGTGTGTGTATATTTGGGAAAAGCCCTACACCCCTACCCGACCACTGTGCTCTGCTACCTCAGGGCGACTCGTCGACCCGTCACTCTGAGACCCTGGCAGCAGACTGACTCAGTTGCAGTGTTTCTCTGTCCTGGCCCCAGTGAGGTTGAATAAACTCCCCACAGACATCGTGACGGCAGACTTGCTACCCATCTTCTGCCGCAGGCTGAAAACTCATCTGTTCAAGATGTACCACCCAGATCCTTCCCCTTAGCTGATATTGGATTGCATTTATATTTCGTTTTATATTCTTGAAATGTACTGATTGCTGTGTTAGTCACTTCATTGACTGGCCAACCTTAGTGCGTACTGCAATGTCACATCCCAACAAACTGGCTGTGGCCATGACCTCGGCATCAGTCGCCCATACTCCATCTTGTGATATTCCAGTGGCAGTCAGGTAGACATCAACATTCTGGCTCTGGTTCTGTTGGAGCTTTGTACTGGCGCCAGTGTTCATGTGCTGCACGACTCGATCGCGGATGACGGTATGGCTCTCCTCTGATCCTGTTAGTATATAACTGATGGCCCGGAAGTAGCAGTCGCCATCGCAGTTTGCTGCAAGTTTCTTTGGAGCACTGTTGGATAGTGGGCTGAACGTCCTGGTCGAATTGGTTTCTTTGCTGATGTGTTCTGTTGTGTCACTGATCTCTGTTCTCCAGCAACCTTCCTAATCTAAAGGACATTTGTAGGACTAACACAGTTTGATCGATAAGTTATAAAGAGATTGAGAGAGACTCACCGTTGTTTGCTGAAATTACCGCATGTCAGACTACATGTCAGGAGATCTGTTAGACTTTTGAAGCAACTCCCTCGAGTGTGTGTGTGTATGTAAAATGGACGAGAGGGGTATAGTCTGGCCTAGCCCAAAGTATACCCCGGGGTATAAACGAGAATATACCCCAGAGTATGAAACAGGCTAGCCTACTTTAACCCCCCATGTCTGAGTGGAGGGTATACTTTGCCCAAGGGGGGTATAGTTTGGCCTAGCCAAAAGTATACCCCGGGGTATAGTCTGGTCAGGGGGTACACTTTGGGCTGTTACACCGGGTCACATTTTTACTCTGTACGATGCCACAAGCCTGTTCATCACGGCTTTTTTTACCTGGTGAAAATCAAGCTTCGGTTTTTTGGCTGGGGTCGGCATACACTCAGCTTGAGCATGACGCTGGGTCCGGGGATCATTTGCTACTAGTTTTGTGTTAGCATTTTGCC
Source organism: Myripristis jacobus (assembly GCA_900302555.1). Lineage (NCBI taxonomy): Eukaryota > Metazoa > Chordata > Actinopteri > Holocentriformes > Holocentridae > Myripristis > Myripristis jacobus. Next base: position 23,947 of record OMLB01034500.1, on the reverse strand, counting down.
TTTGCAGGTGCTTGGAGAGATGTGATGGTGTGCTCACAGCAGTGGACAGCAGTGGTTAGTTGTTTCTGGCCTGGGAACACTCTGCACTTCACACATTCTTGTCCTTTCACGCAACACATTCAAAGTAATGTGCATATCGACCACTCCAAAGTTGTAGACCATTTTTGTTCTGTATGAACTCTAGACAAAGTCATGAGAGGCACGCATAAAAAGCACATTTAATGATTTTTTCTATTCTCCCATTATGCAGATAATTGAAGAACTTAACACATTAACCCCAACGCTCAAGTTTTTGAGGCAATATGTTTATAATGGAGATCATTTAGGCATCTTACTCACTTCTCAAATAACTGTCCTCCTCTCTAACCTTCCCGCTCTCTGTCAGCACTTGAAGATCTGTATTTTTCCGCGAATAGAATAGAGATTAGATTCAGTCTTCATTCAACAGATCTATCAAAAATAGATGAATAACATGTCAATTGCACCTCTCTTGTGCTCACAAATGAGACAGTCTGTGCTGTATCTGGTGGTTTTTGGGGGGTTGGAGATGGTACTAGATAATGTATTAATAAATATCAAAAGCAGACAATACTTCCATTGGCAATCATAGAGAGATAACAGACAATTGTATTGCATCAACCAGAGTGGAACTCATTGGTAACATAATTTCACTTTGTCCTTATTTATCATTCCACTCTCAGTGTGGAGAATCATACAAAACTACAGCAGTAAATAAGCATGATAAAGCACTTCAATATGTGCATATAGTGCAAACTGCTATCAGTGATTACTGCAGGCTGTCTTTTTATGTGTTTTATCTTTTTATTCACATTTCATGCATCCCTCATGGCAGCACCACAAAGAAAGCTCCATTAGAGGATCTATTATGGCAGGATGCGGCCCAATGATGAGAGGTGAATGTATAAAGACCCAGGAGCCCTGATAACCTTGAGCTCAATATTTTGCAATTTGAAGCAAATGGACAATCTAATGGTTCTCTCCTCCTGCATTTTTTTTTAAATATTGCACATCTCTCCTTCATACTCTTTCATACACATTCTCATTCTCTCTCATTCGCCTTCCTTCTCTCTCATATCCTCTTCTTCATGTTTCTCTTTTTACTGAAAATCTCTCTGTGTCCGTCTCCGGCATCATGGTGACCTTATCTTCAAAGCGACCATAGGCTATTTGCTCCATCTCTCTTCTGACGTAAAAATGCCCAATGCATTTACATTACCATGCCTGGAAAATAAGTCTGTGACCTTTTTGCACAAAGAATAAACTGACAAGTTTTTTTTGTCCAATAATTCTCATGCAGAACAAATCTTAGGATGGATTCAAAGTAAGTTCAAAACTATTCACAATACCCATATAGCTGACTTTTCAGCTCCCAGAATTTTATGCTAATTGTTTGTAACTCTCTCAGTCTACTGCTTGTAGAAGACAAGGGCATTTGTAAGTTGCATTAAAAAGTTATAGGTCAGACTTTTCTTTTTTTTATAAAGAAATCTGCATTAATGGATCTTACTTTCTGCATTTAGACTACTTAGTCTGGTGCTAAGAAACACAAAGCGACACAAACATTTTATGCGAATATACTTGTGATTACCTTCCATTGACTAAAAGCAAATACACATTAACATACATACATAGGCTATACTTTCCCATATGCATACACATGCAACATCTTCCAATTCTGCTGGTAACACTGTGACCTTTCACTAACAGCTGAGATGGCTCACTTCCTGTTGCTCTGCCTTGAATGACAATAAAATTATTAGTTGTTGGCACTTTCTATGACGAGGGCCTGGAGTGTACAGCATCTAGGAAACAAGTCATAACCAATAATACAAAAATATCATCGCAACAAAACAACTCACAATCAATAATACAAAGGTATACAATATCATTACTGAGAAAACATCATCTCTGTATCCCCAGACGCAAATACAATTCTAAAAATACATCCGATGAATGTGTTGGAGGCTTTGAATACACCAGCACTGTACCCATGTCTACTTTACATGCACACTATATGGACAAAAGTATTGGGACACACCTCTTAACCACTGAATTCATGTGTTTCATTCAGTCCCATTGCCACAGGTGTATAGAATCAAGCAGCTAGCTATGCACCCCACCTTTACAAACATTTGTGAAAGAATGGCTCGTTCTAAAGAGCTCACTGACTTCCAGCGTGGTGCTGTAATAGTAATGTAGTAGAATGCCACCGTTGCAACAAGGCAGTCTGTGAAATTTCTTCCCTCCTAAATATTCCACTATCAGCTGTAAGTTGGATTATTGCAAAGTGGAAGCGTTTAGGAACCACAGCAACTGAGCCAGCAAGTGGCAGACCACGTAAAGTTACAGATTGGGTTTGCCGAGAGCTTAGGCACATAGTATGTAAAAGTGGCCGACACTCTGCTGACTCAAGAACAGCGCACAATCTGTTGACAGAACATGCAGGTACAGTGGGAACAGCAGCGCTGAAGGGGGAGCTGACAGCTTCAACGCACAGCCTCATTTGAAGAGCAAAACATCACTGGTGTTGGACCAGCTGACAAAGAGCTGGCCAGCATTACCCGCGTGTTCTACCTAAACACAAGGCTTCAGTCTCTTTGTGCACTTGTACCAGAATTTCTGGTGACAAGGAAATTAAATCTGCGCTCAGCTTTCCAAACTAGCTGCTCCAAACAGCAATGAGAGATAAGAATTTTGCATGTTTTGATTTCAGAAATCAGAACTACATGCAACATGTTTGTCAGTAAACTGCATTCTCATCTGCAAACATTACCTGGGTTTCTGGCTTATTACCAAGCTTTTAGCATGGGACAACACCCTCCATAAAACAATAAATTATAATATTTGTCCCACATCCAAAAAAAAGGGACAGCTTGAGATCAAGTGGCATGTACACCCTCTCCACCATGGATTTACTACACAACTGAACTCCTCCAGTTTTCAAATCTATCGTTTTCTGTTAATCCCTATGTCTGCTGTTTGGTAAAACATTTGTTAACACAATGCATATTACAAACGACAAATACTGACCTAACATATTATTAATACGTGCTGAGTTGCAAAATATCACGGACATGAGTTGTCTCAAAATTTGGGACTACCCAGATCATTACTTGCACCTTCTGCAAGCAGAACAGATGAAACAGTTACCGTGAAAGGTGAAACAATGGCTCAGCAGAAAATATTGAACGCAGTGCAATGCGGCAAAAATTGGCCTATTCGACATCAGCTGTACCTGTTAGACAAGAAACTGACTGGGAACCAGACAACCATCTCAAAGGTCAGCCTTGTGACACTGACTGTGTGGTTCAGTCATCCCTCCCTGCTCCCCATTTACAGATAATAGCAGGGTAAGGTCAGGATGGCCACTAAGGGTTGTGGGTTATTCTAGTGCGCTCCAGGATTATCGACATGACAGAAATAAACCATACGCAAGCTCTGTGAACAGGGACACTTGTCCAAATTCTCAGGATGAATGTTGTTTTAATAACCTGTTAGCAACCAACCCTGTCTCTTAAAAATTTATTTTTTATACAACTACACTGTATTCTGTTTCAGGGGGAACGTATTCTGCTGTGGATTACAAAGTGACGGTGATGTTTGTTTATGGCTACCATAACCTAACCTGTCTCTAACCTTAAACAAGTGGTTTTTAGTGGTAAAAGGTAAAAGATGTAAAAGATATGGTGATTAGAAACGTATTTGTGATGCATCAAAAACAAATTTAATTCACAAAAATGTGTTTCCCTTGAAACATAATTGAGAATGCAATTTAGCTGTATGAGAAAGTAATTTTTAGACTGTAATTTTTAGACTGTAATTTTTAGAGACTGTGTTGGGAAAAGACATCAATAGCAGATATGGTTTCATGATCCCTTTAAAAGAAAAGAAATAAGAACCTCAGATGCAGAAATGAGTAGGAAGGCCCATGTGCAAAGTTATGTACTTACAAGAACACACACAAAAAAGAAGACCTTTTGCACACACAAGCTATGAGAGATTATCAATTTGTTAATCAAAAAAAGACTTTTATCAAGTAGTGGTGGAGAACCTAATCCCTGAGTGACATAAAATGAAAACATTTGTTGAATGGTGGCTCTAATCTCAAATACATTAGAGTTTTATTATGCATTTTCAAATTTATGCAGAGAAGTAGACATAGACAAATGGATATTAAATATTAAAACATAAAATATTCAAGTTAGCAAAGGTAATAGACCTTCATTTGGATTCAAATGTCACACCACCACAGGGACACAGGGACTAATATTGAGTATGTGCCCAAGGCATAGATAGTCTATGAGAAATTCGCTTAGATCAAGCTTTAAAAGAGTCTGAGTACTGTTGTGAATTAATGATGTGGAACTGTGCCAATGAAAGCACTGTCTTCCTCATTCCTCTTTAATAGCAGCTACTATGAATGTTAGTCTACTGAATAATACCCAGTAACTAAGAGCAAACTGTGCATTTTTGTTCCTATATACAACATGGGTCATAGTTGTTTGTTGTGTTTTAACTTACCATGTGAACAATCTCTCACATAGCTAACTATGATACAATCACTAGTTCTTTTTACATAACATATTATACAGGTTTATACAGGTTATATACAGAATAAACAATTGTAGGCTCATTTTTTATAGTTCATACTGCTGCCTTGTTGTGATACTCTGGAAAATCCTGCCGCAATATTGCAGGAGAGATCCTGTGTGAAGTGACTGCACAGTAACAGAGTCCATCCTATGGAATCACAGAGAAATAGGCCCACTGGATCATCAACTATAATTTTGTCAACTCCGTCATTTTTTTGACTGACAAGAAAAAGCATATGGCAAACAGCAGGGAGCAGAATATTGCCCTGGAGACACCACTCTGACACTGCGGCTCTATGGATTGAGTTCTCGTTCGGGGTGGACAATATGATCATCTTACATGGTAACTGCTGATACTCACAATCTCTGTGCCATTACAGAGAGACTGTAAGAACCATGCTATGGTACATTCTATCACAATTCAAATATATTTTGTAGAGCACATCAGAATTTTGCAGACATCACTAACACACACGGACACAGGCTTCTTCAGACTACCTGGCATTGCCCAGGTCAACCTAGCCTCAAAGGTATGCTCCTGTCGAACTCCATTCCCACAAAAATACACCTGTGCCATCCCATTCACATGACAGAGTTAAAAAAAAAAAATTCTGCCCCATCCCAATCTCGAAGGAATGACTCTCATCCCATCCCATCCCATCTCATTTGCCTAACCATTAGGCAAATTGAAATTTACTTCTATCCTGCAGGAATCCCACAGAAAAAATATCCACCAGTCTCTCCGATACACAAAGTCTACGCAGTGCTTCACAAAAGAAATCATCTGGCAGTCTACAGGTGGCAGGCACAACGCTTTGAGGATTGCTTTGAGGATGCTTTGAGGATTAAAAATCAAGTATTTCACACAAAATTAAAAACTTCAATGTCAACCAAAACTCACCTTTTAACCTACAAAGTAACATGCCCACTGTTTTCTCTCAGAAGTTTTCTCCATTGCCAGCTGGCCATAAAGCAATGCAGTGACCACAGACATTCTTTAGTTTTAGCAAATCAGCTGGCAAACTAGCTGCATACTTGACTCTCTGAAGTCTTAAAGGTGCGGCTGAGGGAACGTAGCTACACCAAAAAAGCAAAGTACAATACGTCATAAAAACTCTTTGATAATCAAACATTGATGTATTAATAGTAGTTAGCAACCCCTTTAAATGCAGAGATAAGAATACAGTACATCGCTCATGTAACTTCAATGACCTCTACATCCATAAAAACACCAAATGGGTGTCTTTCACTTCAATAAATGAGTCTGTTCATTTATTATGAATTCAGTCTACAGTCTTGTAATGCATATAAAGAGCAAAGTAGTCATTGCAAAATTACCCTGAAAGCATTGATCTGGAGCCTGATGATGCAGTACCTTACTCTGTTTGTCACATAAAGTCCTCTGTAATTAGTCTTATGACACAGAATATGTATTTCAAATAGTATTGTATTTATAAGCTTCCATCAAAAAAAAAACAAAACAGCAACACCAGTGAAGAAGGACTAGTGTTTTTGATACAAAATGTCACTTATTAATTTGACGTTACGAATTTAGAGCAGTGATTAGAATTGAAACAAAGGTGTTATATGTGAAAAATATTTTTGAGAAATAATAGACCTTGTAATGCATTCAGTGCCCAATCACAAGTGAGTATTCAGCAAGGCCATGCAATAAAGTCAATAACATGGCCTAAAGATGTTAGCCAATTTACACTACAGATGCTTGTGCAGTCTATGGTGGGCTGTAGTGCTACATTATAAATCTATCATCCTTGCCTTGGCAAATGCTATAAATAGAGCCACAGAAGGTTTTTACAGCTGCTGTCCAGTAGTTACCCTCTGACAAATAAAGCTTACAGCATCCTGTCAGCCATCCTCATTGTTCTTATCTCTAAAGGAGTTGACACGACTGAGCCTGCGTCTACGCAGAGGACTGAAGCAGCACTGCTGGCCTCACAAAGAAACAGAGAAGGGAAAATGCATGTACACTTGCACAAAAAAGCAGCATGCACACACACACCCATGTACCATCATGCATATTATGTACATGTTAACCTGCTTGTGCACAGACAAATCAGACTAAAAAAAAAGAAAAAGACTGGATGAGTACTTAGAATAATGCCCTAAGTTAGGGCAGAGAGCAAAGTTAAAAGCATTTAATCTGCCCTCTTTTTTCCTCTTTCTTTGTCACACACGCACACTCACTCATTCAATCTGTCAAAATGCAGCACCCAAAATGGAAATATTCACCGTTCCCTGGCTCCATGTCAACACACTGAGAAAATGGCTTCTGATCAAATTTGGTCGGCGACAAAATGGAATTTCAAGGCCTAATGTCAAGGAACAGATCAAATCAGGCTACATAACGTGATTAGTCGTAGATTACTTAGATGCCTTTGTACATTAGCAGTTAGCTTGCATCAGTGACCCAAGCGTCTGAGTACAGTGTGTCACAAAGCTGGAGGGAGAGACCAACCTTCCAGAGAGAAAGATGCTTTTCTAATGATTGGTTAGGTCTTCTTTCTTCATGTGTGCTCTTTCATCTTTGGTGTCAGACCTCACCATGCATCATTACACCAGATGACGTTACAGTAAATGTATTAAAAATTTACAATGCTGTGACTTTTTATGACCTGAATCACAAAGAACGCTGTCAGAGCCATACATAACATCTTCACAACAGTGGGTTTTATGCTAGTTTCTATACACACCAATTCATACAGCGGTGCTCTTGAAGGCCACACCGACGTGACCAGAATGTCAAGCTGCTGTTACACTTTTATTCCATCAATGTTAATGTTTGATAGATGGCAAATGGCAGCTGTACGATATGGAAAATGTTTTTTGGGTTTTTTCTTTTTGGGGGATTTTTTTTTTTTTTTTTTTTTTTGGCATTTCTGCTTTATAGACAGTCACAGTGGAGATAGACAGGAGAGGCAGAGGATAGAGAGGGGACGACATGCAGCAAAGGACCTGAGGTCGGATTCGAACCCCGGTCGCTGCGATCGGGGTTCCTGGTAGATGGTACTCGCTCTTAATCGGTGAGACACCGGTGCG
>OMLB01034500.1:0-16257 GCA_900302555.1 Myripristis jacobus | reverse complement strand
CCGGTGCGCACAGTTGGTTTCAGGTAACAACCCAGACCTAAGACCAGGCAACTGCACCCAAGAAAAATGCCCAATTGTGAGAAAGATACACTGGTGTTCTATACAGATCATGGCCACCTGACCAAACCAAGTTCAACATTTTTTGGGGGCATCTCTGCTTTACTTGACAGTCACAGTAGAGAGAGAGAGGGAGAGAGACAGGAAAGGCAGGGGACAAAGAGGGGATGACATGCAGCAAATGGCCTGAGGTCAGATTCGAACCAAGGATGCTGCGATCAGGACTCAGCCTTAACATGTGATGCACAATCTTAACCACTGAGCCACCCCAGTGTTCACCAAGTCAAGTTTAACATTACCACAAGTGTTTTCTTCTGGAGGCTCACTTCTGGGGAATGATCATATCCCTATTATGAGTGTTACTGTAGATTAGATTGGTAAAACAGAGTGACATAGGTGAAGTGAGATACAGTAGAGAGAGAAAACACGTCGGATGGAATCATAAGTCAAACAGGCCTTATTTCATGGATGAAGTCCCTGGACAAATGAACTCACACACTCTCCTTATTACTACTCTAAACCTGAGAGGACCCTTCATTTGATGCTTGCCCCTGTGCCTTGGCATTCTATAATGAGATTCCAGCACCCAACAAATACAAGCGTTGAAATAAGTGAGCATCTGGTAATTGGATTCAATTTGAAGAAGCACTTTTTCCACAGAGGCCATGCTCAGACCGTTGCTTCCACCACACAAATACCATACTGCCATGTGATTGGAGCACACAACGCTGGCAGTTATGTAGCATCAGTGATGGGTGCAAAATCTCTGTAGGCGTGAGGTGACACAAAATCCACAGAGCAAGTCTGAGACCAGGAGTCAGAGAAGTACACATAAATGTGTAATAATTCTCTAAACCAAAAAAAAAAAAAAAAAATGCTGTGAAACCATTTTCAAAGTAAACACTTCATTAAAAACAGTTAGGCCTGGGTGATATATCAGTTTTGTATCAATATCAAGCAGGCAGACAAGATATCATCAGAGATTTTGAACATTGTAATGAGTCACAATTTGGCACAAGTGTCTCTTGCTTTTAAAGGCTGCACTATACTAATAGGTTTTCTCAACTTATTAGATTGTTGTAGCTCTTTTCTTATTTGCCTCTAAATGCTTGGTCATCATATCCACATTACTAACAACTAATTATTAAAAATGCCATGGGTAATGATCTTGTGAAATGACATTTAGCCCTGCAATACTGTCACAATAATGATACGGTATTTAGTCAAAGATAGATTTTATTTTGCCCATACCGCTCAGCCCTGCAAGCAGTGGGAATATTGTTGTTCATACATTCAAACACGTGTTTTAAAAAAGGGTCATGGCAATACCTTTCACCCCTGCTTGATTAGATATGAGAAATTCCCCTACAGTGTTCTTGGACTTGCAATGTGAATATCCGCGAGACAGCGCTACTGCACTTCACTCCACTAACACTAAAACATATTTGTACATTAACAAATAACAGCTAATACACCTTTGGTCCCTGTGCAAAGACAAATAAAGGCTTGGCCCTGTTATGCACAATTAGCAAATTGATGGCAAGCAATGTCATTATCATTGGCAACAAATACAACACCGATAACTCAGCATACAGCCAGCTATGCATCACGTTCTTTGGCAGTGCCATGTCTAGCTTGGCATGCCATCGTGACTGCCAATTGAGCAGCAATCTGTCTCCTTAAGCAACACTCGTGCAGCTTCACACACACACATACTCAGTCTACAAAATATTAGAAGCAGCTTCCTTGAGTTGTATCGAGTTGTACATCCATTTACACAGTCTCTCTCAGTTGGCTTAAAGGTTAAACTCCATTAACCTGTCACTGACATCTCCCTGTCAAAGACTGCATGGATTTAGCGGGTGAGATCAATAAGGAATCACACTTTCCATCTTGGTTCACTTGGTCAGTCTATAATGGAAAGAGTGCTTGGTCTTTATCTTTTGTACGTTCACTGAATGTAGCTCAGATACTTCTCATCATCCCTGTAATTGGTTCCTAGTGACTCATTACGTTTCTGATAAAATCAAATCAAACTCAAAATAAACTAACGATCATTTTAGCTGTTGTCCTGAACTGGAGACTTTTCCTCATTCTTTTTGTTTTCTTACTTCCACTTCACCATTTCAATGTCTTGACCTGTTTTCCACCTTTCTTGATGTTCTCCTCCACCTTTACTTCGCTTGACTGTCAAACTCTTCCCTGCTTTCTTTGTGTTCACCTTCTTTGATTTCCTGTTCATCTCCAATTCTTAATCATTTGTCACTGACAACAAGCATGACCAATTACCCTGATTCTGTCAACATGTTAGACTCTCATTCCTAATGAAAAGCAGATATGTTGCACTGAAGAGAAAAAAAAATACTGAGAAACTGTCATATCTAATTCTTTAATCAAAGAAGTCTTGAGTCAGTGGACCTGAGCTGCAAATGGACTGTCTAATGATAATTAACAATTAATAAGTCTTCGTAAAATGGCAAATAATTAGTAATTAACCCATCAGTACAGAAACTGGTGAGCAGAAAGTGTTTCAAAAGTTACTTCAGATGTAGCCATTATTGTCCCATTTTCTGTGCTGCAGCTCCACATTCAGCTGCTTGGAAAATTCTGCCACAGTGATACTGAGTGGAGTAAAGACGGGGACTCCTGTACTGGCTACCACATACTGGCGATCATTACCAGTATGTTCCAATTTGACTGAGTTACTAACTCAGTTATGCTGACAATTTAAACAGTGTTTTCCACAGGAGTATAGCTAAAAAATATAAACCCAATTCACAGTGTATCACTCTGGGCCTCCAATCCATCTATGTATGACAAACATCTATGCTCACCCACCTACAACTCAAACACGCCTTCATATTAATTTATTAAACTATTATCGAACACACGCCTGACTAAAATTATGGGGTTTGAGTGCAACCCTGACAGCAATAGATAACAACAGTCATGAATGTTTTTTTTTTTTTTTAAACAGTGTTTTTTTCAGTGTCTTTTTAAAAAGTCTGTCTAGGCAGGACAATTTTGTTTTGGTCTACCCAAGAAAAAGCTTGCCAAAATTGGTTTCCTCTTGTTCCTGTGTTGCCTGAGATAACAACGCAACAGTTGCTGCATAAAAGTTTTGAGAAAGTTTAATTTGTTGTAGTTTTACAGATTTCAGCCAAATCGTGTTTCAAAACCAGAGCAGTGTGGAATAAAAATCGAAATAGTTATAAATATCCACAAAAGAAATTTACTCCAGACACTATGTGGGACCTTGGAGCTTTGGGGAATCAGTACCACGATTCTACCCACTATGCACCCCAGCATGCCCGTGATACTTCAATGACTGACAAATGGTTAAAGGAAGTGGTAGGGGTTTGATGTCTTAAGAAGATTTTTTCATTGGGAGCAAAACCCATCTGGTGTTCTAGCTGTGCATCCTGATGAGAATATAGTAAATGGTGATGTCTGCATATAGAGCAGTGTTCTTTATTCTTTGCTAAAAGGATGAATAGTTAAATAATGAAAACAGCAAACAACTACTGCTTCATAACGTCCAGATTTTGCTTTCATTGTATCTATGCAATGCCTGATTTCCACCAGGGAGCTCCTGTTTATAGTACACTCCACTCAGGCAGACAAACCAGTGGATTTGTGCTGACAGGTAACCTGACCTGATGCAAAAGCGGAGTTGGCAGATAGTGACCATGTGGTATGCAGTACCAGGCTGTCCAAACACTAGAAGCACTATACCCATGCTTAAGTATATGCATATAGGAGAAAAATGGCTGAAAGCAAATGCACAAGCCATGGCATCAGCTCACGGTAGTCAGAGAGAGCACAAAGGTGCAGTAGGAAATGCACAAAAACAGAAAGGCACAGGGGCAAGATGCACAAGCTGCATTTCCAAAGCAAGTCTCAGCTGGGAGCAAATATAATAACACTTTTCTGACAGTCTGAATTTGTGATTTTGAACAAGATTTTCAACCCATTTACACTTTTTTTGTGCATTGCAACAAATCATTTTGCTAATCATGTGGGGGCACCAAAGATTTCAGAATATTAAAAAAAAATTCAGATTTGAATTTTTAGTTGAAACATTCACCTTATATCTCTGTTTCTGTGGCTAATAAAGTTGTTGCCATTTATAAACCACAGAACTGATTATTGGCCGTGTAAAGCAAATGTTTCCGGGAGGGACCATTTTACAGCAGAAAGACCGTTTCACTCCATCCAATTTCAAGTCATCAAAACACAACAGTGCTGCTGCTTTTAGGAAAACTAATGTGGACGACTTCATTATGGTGATGGAACACAAGTGTGAGGAAAGTTTGAAGTCTCTGAAAGTTCATTCTCATACTGTAGTGGGATGACTGGAAACCAGTGGCTGGAGAAAAGGGAGGAAAAAATGATGTGGCAGTTATAAAATCCGACTACTTTCTTTGGAAAAAGACTAACAGAAAGGTGAAGTATATACCTTTTGCTGATGTTACACTAAAGATGCAAAATCACTGGTATGTTCCAAGAACTGACAAGGATAACAAAGTTGAGTTTTCTGACAGTGTTATCTGATGGACAACAAGTCTTCTGGCGTTGAACTGTTAGAATGGTTAGTCTCTTAATGCCATTGCTTGTTGCAGCCTTTATTCAAAAATGTGGACCACTGAATACAAAGAGGAGAGGTTACAGAGAGAAAAAAAAACACTTCAGTGATTACTAACAGGGCCGATGAACAGTGAGGCACAGGGCAAGGCTGCAGAGAGGAGGATGTATCATAAATATAAAGATGAAACTGATGGAAAGTAATTAAACCATTTTGTATGCTAAAAATATCCCTTGCGATTTTGCTCTGAGATTTTAAATTGCACTCTGTGTTAAATTGTACTTTGGCCCATGACATCTATAATTATCAATGAGCTTGACAGCTTTTGTGACATGAATTTTAAATGAAATGTTCTTTCCTTTTTGTATTAGCTGTACTCAGCCTTAGGTGTGGACCCAGTGGCTTTTGGAATCAAGTTTTAATACGCTAAATTAATTGAAGTCTGACTTTCCATGATAATTTCATTCCTGATGTTGGCATTTCTTGTCGTCTTTCTCAACATATGGCAGCCTCCTGAACATTTTGTGCTGGGAACAGCAATACCGCTGAAAAGATGGTGACCTTTCAGCAGAGTTAACAAAAATACATTAGAATTTATATCATTCGCCCGCTATGGTAAATTAGTTTTAGTTGAAAGGTCACATTTGTTTGTTTGCTAAAAATACAGTTGGTGTGGCTGAAATTGCCGGAGATGTTTATTTTGTACCCTGACTGGGAGAACACTAAATGTCTGAAAGGGAGAAGCTTCTCTTCCATCTTGTAGGAAAAGGAAAAAAGATAACAGTTTCTATGATATACATATTTTTAGGACATACCTATTTTTATTTTTAGGAAGTGCTACTATAACATACCATATACATCTTTATAATTTCATATGGCGCTATTAACATGTGTATTGATTTATAAGAGATTGTAAATATTTGCTTATAGTTGCAGAGAAGGCTCTTTCTTCTGCCGAAATGACTGAGTGAGTATTGAGTGAGCAAAAAGGAAAAATAGTCCAGTGTGAATATCCAAGAACAGAGCACGGGCCCTGAGCACTATAGCACCTCTGTGGTCCAAGTACACATTAGAAAACCACATGTTATGTTGTTGTATAGGGACTCACTTGTTCACTTAGCTCTGTCTTTTAAACACCAAATTAATTAATTACTGTATATTTTAAACTTAAAACAGTATCAGTTTATTACATAACTAGTCTATAATAATTAGGCTATCCTTACTATTCAAGACACTTTACTATTTACTATCTAAGTAAGTTACCTATAGGCTGGGAAATGCTTTGAGTAGATCACTTTACTTAAAGCATGCAAAAAGGTTTTAAAGGCACTACGAGCAAATATCTGACTTCATCAAAAGTGAAATTTCACATTGGTACAGTATAACATGGTTAGATTTGAAGAGCCGTAATTTCATGTGAATGCTCCTTTAACTATGTAGTAGTTCAGCAGCCCCTACTCTGTTGTTAGCTTTGATGTTGTTAATGTCCTAATTTACTTCCATTTACTGTTGGGTCTTTGTCTAAAATAACAGTTTTTAAGTATAAACCAATTATGGCTATTATGAAATCACCCTTTTCCACCTCAAAGGCTTTTTATCAGCAGGGAAACATTTTTTTTTTCTTTCCTTCAGGTAATATTCTTACATCAAGGCAACAGGGCAGACTCGAAATGACTGCTCGAAATGACTGCTTTTCATGGTTAGATTATGAAATTTGGAACAATATTCTCAACTGTGGCGGGACAGGACTTCTGGCATTCTGTGAACAGAGCTCTGGTTACCAGCCAGCATGCAAGCAGGCAGGAAAGCGGGCGGTGACTTTTGCATATTTGCATATTAATACTCTGTGCATTTTTAATGAGGGCAAGGATTAGAGTTACATTTAAGCTGTTTTAAGGCAATAAGGGCTGTTTTTCATGGCGTAAACTTCCAAATATGTAATGCTGATGAAGAGAGATTATTTTGGGGGCTTATTAAATGACTGGAGGAGGAATTTAGTAGTTAACTGAGAAGGTGCTACGTGCTTGTGCAAGAATGACTTTGGTGTGTCTGTGTGTTTTGGTGTCAATGTTACAGCTTTACATGTGACAGAAACCCACAGTTAACCCACAGTTAGCTTGACAAAGTTTGATGTGCTTACCTGCCACACTACTGTTTCCATGTGATCAGCTGTGGTGGACAGACAGACACTCAGCACTATGGTGTGAGAAGAGGACGTCAGGACACTGGCGATGACGGCGTCCCGCATCGAGAAGGGCAGCATGGTGTAAACCACAAACACAATGAACAGGAAGAATGACACCTGTGAAGAAAGAGACAAAGCCATGACACACCCACGAAAGCAGCCAGAGACAGAGAGGAAAAGAGAGATTGAAAAACACAGGGAGAGGTAGAGACCGTAGAAAAAAAATCCAATATTTCTGTTGCAATCCTATGAAGAAAGAAACAGCATGACCCAGCAAGTTTTTACACTGCTATATCGCTGGATAAACTGTTTTATTTATAACTGCAGCAGCAGCATCCTTAAAGAATCAGGTCATGGTGGGTAAGGTGTTCCATAACAACATAAAGATTTTAAATGAGAGGTAGAAAAACGAGGTAAGGGAGTGTATTGGTCCCATTTAGGACCTCCTCATATCTTGAAATGCTACTGTCCACTAAGCAGTCGACCGTAACAATGTTCTTCATCTCCTCAGTTTATTTAAGCTCCCTTGACTGCAGGAAGCAGGAAAAAGGACAATCAGCTCTTGCACTTCAAATCTGACATCCCTGATATAGCATGTAGAGCGCTTTTCTTTTTATCTCCCCTACACACAAGCACACCCACACACATTTCTACACACACAATGCTCAAAAGCACACAAACATTCACACCCTCACACACCAACTCTTCTCACCCTTCTCTAATATGCCTTCTGCTGCAGGGTTAACGCAGCTCATCTGCTGCCCTGCATGGAGAGAAAGAGGTCAGTGTTCTCACAAACAGCAGTCAGGTGCCAGTTAACCTTTCCTGAGTTATTTTCAGGTGGAGTGGGAGAGGGAGGTGAGGAGGGTGAGGGGCTATGAAAAGAGAAAGGAGAGGGAGGGAACACAAGACACAGAGAGGAGACCAAACCTTTGACAGAGACAGAGAGAGAGAGAGAGAAGGAGTCTGACTGATTTCAATGTTGCTGCTGTAATGGGCTGTTGTAAGTTTTCAAATATCTTCAAATATCAAATATCAAATATTTCAAAGATCTGAATATTTTCTAAAATGAATTCTCTGATCTTATCCAACCATCAACTTCAAAGGTAGGGGAGTTCAACCAATCTGGATTTTTGAAGGCCAATACCAATACCACTGTTTTGGGGATGAAGCTGTTCTTTGTGTTAGTATTTAATGTTAGTATTCAATGTTTTAAATTATAGCTAGTTTTAAGCTTAAGTTTTAGTGTTAATGCAGTGTTTATTCTGGTCAAATGTAAACAATACAGCCTCTTGCCACGAGAGCTACTTTACCCCGAGAACCAAAAGGCGAGGAGAATGAATGAAATCTCATTTAACAGAGGTTATGTAATATATCCCCTCTTACCTCTCCTAAGTCCTCCTGTTGAAGTTTCAACAAATGTACCCTGACAGAGAGCTGCATGTTTACCATAACATTTTGCATTCTATTGTGATTACATAAACCATGTTCAGTGTGCTTACACAGAAAAGAAATCCACACCAGCAACTGCCTCAAAACTCAGGCACCACAGCAATTGATTTCTTTCTGCATACAGTTGTTTTAGGACGTATTAGTGGGTGGGGAAATATTAATCTTTCACATTCAGCTGAACAACATCATAAAGCTCTGAACATATGAATATTGGCTTTCAGTAATCACAGAGGAGCCTTTAAGGTAAACAAACATACATATTAATTTTGGAATATACTGTGCACATGATATAGCATAATGTTATATGATAATAATTAATCCACATCATATGTACACAACACTGGACTATTCTGCAGAACCAATGCTAAATCACTGAGATCACTTCTCAGATGGCTCTTCTCATATTTTGAGGACTACATAATGTAGCCTATCCCAAACACCAGCCCTCGCAGTCCATGGTACTGTACTGAAAGAGTGTGAATGAAAAGGCTGTTTGACACATCATCACAAGAACCGGTTAATTACCACCATCTTGGCCTGACAATTAGAGAATATTGCACCTATTTCAAAAGCCTAAGAATAAACATAGCCACAAGCAGCAATTGAGCATAACCAGAAGTCTTCAACTTAGTGTGACCTTTAGAGGAATTTAAAAGCACATCACATGCATAAATTGCCACATTGTGGACAAGTAGGACTCGGGCCCCTTGAGAACTGAACCGGGACCTTTGTATCTCCAGAGGAGGTGACTTACACAGTGAAACAACTGGGCAGACATGGTGTTTCACTCACTGCCTTACTGCCTGAGGTAACAAAATCACATGTGCCAAACTGTGTGTTTTTCTTGGTTTAAATTTAAAACTTTTACAACAGTAAAAATGTTGTTGGTGGTTTTCCTGCTGGTTTTAGGTGTATTGTCATATTTTTTTAGTGAAGTTTGATTCAACATTGAGCGAAAAAGAAAATGTGGATACAGTACAAATTTGAGTAAAACACCAAATATCACTGCAGACTCACCATTTGACCAACGTGAACATCATTTGAAACACTGATATCTAGCACCTAAAGAATCTCTGTATCACATGTGGCAGCATTTGGAAGAACACTTTTGGAGATATAGATGTTAATATACAGTGACACATGTCTGAATTGACCACAGGTCACAGTGTAAACTTTTATCACACATCAGTGGATGTTCTGCCAACATTTCATTTCTCTAGGACTTTTGGTGTAATTGTAATGATTTCTGGAAGTTTGGAGCGTGAAACTTCTGGAAATTAAGATTTGTTGCAATAAGCCACACCCATTTTAATCAATCATGACCAATATATGCATCCACTGAGACATGAACCTAGATATATACCGAATTTCATACAAATCCATGTGGCCGATTACGCAATATAAATGTCTTGAATTTGTGGTGCCCCCAGGGATGAAATGCAATTAGCTTTGCAGCATAAGCTCAGGGAACCCTCCTGAACAGGTGTCTCAAATTTCACTTTGATATCTCTATTTTTTGTCAAATTAGCCATGCCTTCAAATTATGAACTTAAGGCTTAGAAAAACTTGACCCAAGGAATCCAAGAAAACAAAAAAATGTTGCTACCACTTACAGTTAATGAGCTAGGCTGAGATTTCCAGCCTATCTGCAAAGTTTGGTCACTGTAGAGACTGGCAAGAATCAGCTGTCAAAGCAAAAACAACAGGGTTCCAGCAATTCATGCTTCATGCTAATGATGTCTATCAATAATATTTATGACCAGATAAGCAGTAGTCATAGTAATGGTGCTGCTCTACCTAGCACCTCTTTAACCCACTGAGACCCTGTGTTTACTATAATACCAGGCGGCTTTTTTTTTTATTGTGGCACTGCAGGGTATTAAATACAGTTGTGCAGGAAGTATTCAGCCATGTTTTTTAAAAAATATATGTCCTCACTGGGAAAATCCCAAGACCCAGCTATTTCAAAGTTCTAAGATACATTGGAGCCCAAGTCCTGTTTTTTAATGCTTGTACTGTCCCCCTGAGAGGACATTTGGAGACATTCAAACACTATTTTCCTTTTTATCACCAGCAGGTCAGAACAATGAACCAGTATGTGACTTTTATGTTGCAAAATATTTAAGGATCTCTATTCAGTCCTTATTTACAACACAGAGTACCACGATGCTGCACAATAGATAAGTTAGAGGCATGATGTGCAGGGCTCTCTGAATTCAATTTGCTGATAAAACGAACAACGCCTGTAGAGCCATGGAGACTGACAGCCTGTAACTGTGGGAGTTGGCTTAACTCAACAAACATCCGCAACATTGTGACTCATGCTGAAGGTCATCCATGACAAGGATGAATAGCTCTGAGTTTAGCTCATGCGAGACAGGTATGATGAACTGTATATGTGGCTGGAAGTCTACGTCGAGTGAGCCAAACCCATGTTCAAACTTGATGCTGCTCGGGTGAGATCATTTATACCAAGGCAGATGCTGCACTCCTCCTATCCTTTAACATATCACCAGAGTTTGTGCATGTGGTGTGCAACAAAGTGCTGACAATGGTATGACTCAATCACTGACTAAGACCTGTGACTGTGAGAAGCTATTTAAGAGACATATTAACACTAATTCCCTCAGGGCTTTGTCAGTAGGCAGTTAAAGATGAGGAGAAAACAAACAGCACCTGAACCCTATTTTCACTCCTCTATAAATAATCCCTGGTCTCTGTTGGTGGACTGGGAAGCCTGGGGAGATTGAGGACCAGAAGTTGTCTGATAGGTGTGCTCACAAACCGGAGGAACTCTTTGCAAGAATGGCGGTGTTTATAAATTGACTGTGACCCCTGACGGGAAAGTAAATATAAAGTGTAATTCGCTGTACCATCCCCATCATCTGTGCTGCTGTGTGTTAGTCTCAGCAGATTTGCTACTGCACTGCCAAAACCTGGGCAGGAACCATTCCAAATCTCTCTTTGCCACCAACACTTGACCCTGACAGAGCTGGCTCCAGTTTTCAACGCCACCCTACACCACAGTTCTCAAAACTCACCAGCTGGCATTTCAGCAAGTGGCCCCTAGGTCAGTTGCCAAGAATGATAAAGTAACAACGGTCCATAAAGCACGTTTGAGTCAAAACCTTGACATTTTTTGACATCCACAGAAGTTCATATTATATTATGCCTACCTTGCTAATATTTGACACTACAAAACCTTATGAACCCAAAAAACACTTAGCCCTACATGGGCCCTACAGAGAAAAACTAAATTACTAATGCACTAATGCAAAAGAGATGTAGGATGGAATGAATTATGAATATTAGATTCAAGCTAATGTTTAAAAACAATACTTGAACCAAACTAGTGAATGCAAGCCTATAATTATAAGGACATACTGATTATCTTTTGTCTTATATGTTTGTCAACCCCCTATCTGCTATATGATAAGAGTGATTAGAAAGTGTTTACTCACTTCCCGAGCCACTGGAGAGCTGCTAATTGTTGCCAAATATCATCTAACACGCCAACATAATTTGCTTAGGGTCCAGCACGCCCCTCTTTATTAATGTTATGAAATGTAATGCTGCTAACTGAATCATGAGACTGTGGCAAATGGATAATGGAGGGACTGATGGGAAAAATGACCCCTGCTGAGCTCTCCTGCATACTTAGGCTTCATACAGTAATAAAGCAGCAAGGAGCTCCCTTCAATGTGGTTAAGGCAAGTAAATTAGGACCGTCTCTTGGACCATTAAGTGGACTGAGCTTTTTTGTGGTCTATCATAGGACAGTCAACTCCAGCCTGGACCCATGAATCAGTTTCTTGATAATGATCTGCAGTGTAGTTCATGAAGCAAATTATAGAGATGGAGTGTCAGATTACCTCAGGCCTTTAGTCTGTAGTGAGTGACAGATTAGTTTACAGACTGGCTTTACATCGTAGAGTGCATGCATGTGTGAGTGTGTGTTTCTGTATGTGTGTTGGTCTGCTATTCAACCCCAAAAGGAGCAGGACATGCCTAACTGCTCCAGCTAAACTCCTGTAAGTTATATAGAGTAAAAAAAACAAAAAACAAAAAACAGTTCATTGATTTCCTATACAGAACAATGCATTAGCTGCATTAGGTTTGGACAATCACACTGTTACAGTTTGCTATTTGTGTCTCAGCAGCCAATAACAATAACCTTCTGGATAATAACCACAGTGCTTGATTTGGGATTTTCAGAATCAGTCTATGCACTTCAGTCTTGTTACCTAAGATAAGATGGGATGGTCATTTAAAAATAAATGAATAAACTAGAGAGCACTTTTTGCAGTGTTGTGTGAAGTGTGTGTGTGTGTGTGTGTGTGTTGTTTATTATTATTATTATTATGCGTGTGGAGTAAACTTCATTATTATACAATCTGTGTATTCAAATAATGGGAGTGGGAAAAAATACATTCACTCAAGTATTGCAATTCTACAAGTACTGCAATTTTTGTTGTTTTTTGATTTTTTGATTTTTAAAAAATCTGCAATAAATCCTAATATCAAATCGCAATACTTGTAGAACTGCAATACTTTTGTGTTTACTTAAATACTTGAGGTGCATTGTTTATGGAAATATGACTCGTGATGTAAAGTCTCTAGAAGTGCATGATTCAACTTTTTCCTATGGGCTAATGTTAAAAAACAAAAAAACAAAAATCACAATAAATTGTAACATGGAATTGCAATGCTTGTAGAACTGCAGTACATATTGAAACAGCACCCAACTTTGTGATAGTATCAAATCAAGAGATAAGCATCTCGTCCCAGTCTTATCAAATAATGATGTGTTGTTTTTGTTTGCTTACTTGTAATCTTTAGCCATTTATGACCTATATCATGTTTAGCTCTAATCTATGTTTATTTAGATAGGCGCATATACAACAAGCCAAAGCTAGTGTCATGGAGTGCCTTCTCCACATGAATGCGAGTTAGCTAAGTGTAGAGGAATGTATGATGAAACATAATTGAGAGAAGCGACCTTGGCCAGCTGGAAATCAACAGAGAAGGAAGAGACCAGATACCAGATAGTGAGGTAAACAAGTACTGTATAAAGGAAGCCTTAATCTCCTGTTCAGTGCACTTGTAAGGTTGATTTTATTGCATCCATACTTTGGGCATTCAATGCGTGACAATACTGTGAAAGAGGTTTGTGTCTTGCTCCTCACTGATCGTTATCAAAGTGGAATTGGAAATAATTTCCACAGCAGTGCGTATAATTCTTTTCATGACTGGTGTGTAACAGTGGGTGAGCTCTGCACTTTCCATGTTTCAATGGACGAAATAAACTGAACCTTGAACCTTAAAGAGCACAAACTTCCACCAACTCTATCCAGTTGCCAAGGTATGCTTGTACCACATGTTGGATACTCTCCAAAAGTTGTCCCCTTTGTCCAATTAGTGTGAAAAGCTAATTGGTTCTTTCTTTCTCCTATGACCAACCTTTCTGCAAAGTGTCAGGATGTGTGAATATATAAAGATGTTACATGGGTGAAACACGCCCACTGCCACAACCCACTCTGGCCAATCAGACCCACGACCCTTCCTTGACCCATGATCAACCTTTCCACAAAGTTTAATGCAAATCTGTTCACCACTTTTCCAGCTTTCATGCTAAAAACAAACAAACAGACAGAATAGGGCGAAATCATAAATCCTCATCTAACTCTATTGGCAGAGGTAATACAGTATATATTTTTTTCTCTAGAGACAAAAGCAACAATGATCATACCAACAATGTCAACAACATTCAACATGCTACTGTGAAACTTTCTAGCCATTAAATACTCTTTGGTCACTGGCCAGCCACTGCAGAGACAGTTTAAGGACTTTGGTAGAGTGACATAGGGAATCACAAAGCTTCTGCACAAAGACAAGGATTCCTCCCCCTCTGTATGCCCATCTTTCTTCTCTGTACTGTAGGTCCTCTCCCTTCAGCTCACTCTACCCTTCCTCCCACTCTCCTACCCGAAAGAAATTCTATCCTGCCGTCATGCTTAATCGACCTGGCTTCATGTATACTCAGTACCGTAAGAGAGAGTGAGAGAGGGAGAGAGAGGGGGAGGGAGAGAGGTGAGGAGAGGAGGCCGGATCCAGACATCTCTCAGTGAGAGGTAGAGGCTGGCCCACACAGATAAGCCCTTCTACTCACCATCAGCAGACAGAGAGGGCTTTGTGGGGAGAGGATAAGCATCCAATTGATTTCAGGTTTAGAAAATGGAAAGTGTGCTCAACACAAACTAACTCGAGGGGGACTGGGATGGTGCAATGTTTTGGGAGGGGGGTATTTGCAGATGGTTAAGTGTTATTTTCTTTTTACCTGACAGTAGAATTGAAAATGTTACATACTCTCTAGCTATCACTTTCTGTTTCTCAAGGTATGTGGGAACAAGCCAAGATGCAAACATGCATGATTAAGATTCTGATAGCTGGCAGGGCTGGGCAATTTACTGATATTATATTGATATTGTGATTTGAGACTAGATATCATCTGGGAGTCTGTATATCATGATATTGTGATATGGCAAAGTGTTTTCTTGGTTTTAAAGACTACATTATAGTAGTCTGTTACCTGTTCAGACTACTACTACAACCTGTTCTACCTGTTCTAATATGTTCTAATATTTATCTCTAGCTGCTTTGTCATAATATCCAAATTACTAATGACTGTTTATCATAACTCTCTTAGGTAATTATCTTGTGAGAGCACCAGTAGTCATCCCTGCAATATTGCCACAATGCTGATTGATATATTCAGACAAAAATATATGATATTTGATTTTGTCCATATCACTCAACCCTAATAGCTAATGGCTACATTTAAATAATGTAGTACAGTACGATATCTTGATGCAAACTACAACCTCAGTAATAAACACAGAATTAAATTTACACTTTCTCCACAATGAACATGAACTTTCTTGAAAGATAGAAAATCTGTTGCACTGAACTCCATAACATTGTACAGGTGTACCTAATCAAGTGGCCACTGGATGTATATTAAAATACACTCCTAAATAGTTTACTCGCAACTGGGAGAGATGAATAAAACACTCATCTTGGATCAAGCAAGTTTATATAAGACAACACAAGACAACAAGTTACTTGTCCTGTAGTGAAACATCAGTTGCCCCTTTTCCACCAAAAATAACCTGGTGCTAGTTCGGTGCTGGTGCTACAGCCGGTGCTTAACTGGTTCCAACAAAGAACCGGTTTGCTTTTCCACCGGCCAAGAGCCAACCGGAGCCAAGTCAGAGCCACGTCATTACGTCAGCGGAAAACGTGATGACGTGGGTGCGCGAGACGCTCGCTCGGAATCACAATAACCAACATGAATGAATGAATGAATGAATGATACTTTATTAATCCTTTGCAGGAAATTACATTGTCACGGCAGCTTCATCACTTCAACACATAAAATTGCACACTCATACAATACAGTGGTTGCAGCGTCTCTGTCCCCCCGTACTGTCCTGAAGCCGCTGAAACTGATGATGTTCGTGAGCCACGGCTCAGTCAAGCATATAATGCTGCTTTCCCGATACAGTTTCTGGCCCCAGGTGTAGCAGTGTCTGGATTTATTAGCGATTCAAATACTGCTTGTGTCTTTACAAGCCTACATTGCAATCCAGAGGCGGAAAACGCAATTATTGTCAGTGACCCGTCGTATTCGTGGTCGGAACGAATGACAACTATGTTTAGTTATAAAACGGGTGCTTCCCATCATTAAATGTGATTGGCTGAGCCGCGTTTCCATGCCGTTGTAAAATCAGTGTAACTCATGGCTTCTCGGGGCTTATTGCTTATCTATACGTTTACAGCCATAGACATATATGTCTATGTTTATAGCGTTCGCTGTTCCCGTTGGGTCTGTAACCCCGCCCACCAATGACATGGTGGGTCGCATCATCGGTTCTTTCTGGCTCCTGTTTAGCCCCAGCTCAGAGCTGGTGCTTGCCTA
>OMLB01034498.1:22474-83330 GCA_900302555.1 Myripristis jacobus | reverse complement strand
TTCACACGCTTTTGACTGACCCACCCACACACACACACACACACACACACACACACACACACACACACACACACACACACACACATATCTTTCAGTGTCTGGTCGGCTGACACAGTGAGGATCAGCGGGGATAATCCCACATCTTCCAGATGCCATCTGTAGTTTGTAAAAGTCTGAGGTTGTTCTGGGTTCGGCCACTAGAGGGAGCTCTGGGTTTATTTTAGAATAGGACTTGGTGTAAAGCTGTGGAGCAGTGATGCAGGAGGCAAGTAGACCCACACACTGGAAAAACAGAGCTTAAATCACATTCAAGCACCCAAAACTTTATTGCAAGGACTCTGCCAGGCAGGTTTGGGAACAACAACAAAAAGGTGACTCTATCATGCTGCTGATAGCAAAATCCTACAATAGATTCTGAATTAATTATTACACTTTAATCATTTGTGCGTACACTCTACAAAACAAAAATGAGCAGTTTGTTAACTCTGGTGGAGTTAAAGTAACTGCCTACTCTTGCAATTAAAGATACAGAGATAAATAAAAAGTAATACATCCATGCATTCATACAAACACATTACAGTGTAGGTCTGGTGGACCAAGTGAAACATCTGCATGAAAAACTTGAAATATAGAAGATGAAAGACATTGGAGGGAAAATGAATGCAGATCTGATGGATGCAGCTGAAACAAAAACACCGAAAGCGCCCCTCTCATGGGAATAATCCTGTTCAATACATTCTTTATTGCCTCTTAATTGTCTGGATTATTTTTAGCTTTTATTAATCCAAGGTTTGCTGAGAGACGCCAAGTATTGCCTTGGTCAAAGGACATTTTCACGGTGGATGAGGGAAAGTTTGGGAACCCAGCTGGGACTTACACCTGGAGCACCTACGGTTTAATTTTAGTTTGCTAAAGGAAAGTGTCACCGTAAAACTAGTAAAAATTGTTAAAACAGCCTTTATACGACTTGAAATCCCATCTATGCCGGAGTGATCTAAAACGGCAACAGGTAAAATGTCGCTGCCAGGCCTTCAGAACAAAAAAAAAGCAACGGTTTCTTTCTAGGTTTGCCATTTTTCCTTAACATTTAACAGTAATAAAATAAGAAATCTGTGGTGGTCAAGGCAGAGGCTGTCAGTCACCTGAATGCCGCCATTTTACTTTTCTGCAAACCAACAAGTACACTGAAATGTCAGTGTTTCTGAACCAAAAATATGTTCTATATGACCATGTGGACTTACAGCCAATGTGGTGGGACCTGCATCAGTGTCACGTGACGGTTAATGTTCACGCATTCCCAGCCAGTGTTCGCTCATTAGCTACTTTAGCCACTTTACGTTCCTTTGTTTGCTTCGTTAGCCAGCAAAACTACTTGGTTAAGGGTAGGAAAAGGTCATGGTTAAGGTTGAGAAAGGCTTTGTTGGTTAACATAACAAAACATTAGCTAACGTTCGCTAATATTAGTTAGCAAATGCTGCACATATCATCCTAATTATTCAACTTAAAGTAAGTACTTGCAAGTGCTTGTTATTAAACTTCATAAGTACCCCGGTTACTTAAGGGATAAACTTCAATAAAACTGCACAAACCCATATGAGAGAATGTGTTATAGCTGGTTACCATAGCAACCATGGATTGCTCTATCAACAGGAGAACCATGTTCAAATCCCATGTCAATAGTTAAGTTTAGCTACCTAATTAGCAAACGTCAGCTTACGTTTCCCAACCTTAAACATGCCCTTTTCCTAACCTTAACCATGTAGTTTTGGTGGCTCGGTTATGTGTTGTGATCTTAGAAACATCCGAGCTGTAGAGACAGAGAGCGTTTAAGGGAAAATAATTCGTCCCTCCTCATTGTCTTTGTCATGTGTGCAGGTGCCTCCTTGGCTTCCTGCCGTCGTCAAATTAAAAGCACCGGTCAGTTTGAGGTTATATCTGAACACGTTTGGTCGGCATTACCAGTGAAAAACGAGCTTCACACAACACAAAGTCAATGGATCAAGTGTTTTCCCTCCTGGTGGGCATGGTTTTTCAGTCTCGTTGTACACCCACCTCTGTATCTAAGCAACAGGCTCACACCTGTTCCCGTGGTGCTGCTGAAAGGCATTCTGGGAAATGTAGGAAATCACAAACTGAATTCGAAGTGGTTGAGGGCCTTTGGGGGAAAGCAGATTATCCGATAATGTAAATATAATATTTGAACATAGAAGGATGCTCTGAACATTACAGGCTGATATTTATCAGTGTGTGAGGCCTGTTGTCTGTCTGTCGACAAAAACAAAGCTCAGAAAAAAAAACAGCCTGACTCTTGTAAACAGCACGCAGACATGCTGACAGAGCAGCAGACATGCAGCGAGATTCCTCAAAACTGGAAATAAACCTGCTGATGACATGATGCGTCAGCAAAGGGTGAGGAGGAGAAGGAAAAGATGTGAGCTGCCGATGAAGAAAAATAGAATTTTAGGGTGGCAAGTTGGGCAAGAAGGAAATTGACAAGAAACTTAACCAGAAACTGATTAAGTTATCGGCGCAAGCTACTGGACTGGAGATTTTTCTTTTCCTTCTCATCTTCTTGCCTCTCTTACTTTCTCTCTCTGTCCCTAGCCGTCTCGTCTCTCGCTCCGTCAGAGGAGGAGGATGTGGTGATATGGAAAAGAGCGAGGGAGGAGAAATGAAACAGAGAGATTAGCTGTGCTTCTCTGCTGCTGACAGGCCGTTCCTCTGGATCCCCGCTTTGCTGACGCACCGATTCCCAGCATCTATACATAGCACTGCATGGGACTTCATCTCATCAACTCAAGCCGTTAATACACACACTCTCTCACACACACACACACACACACACACACACACACACATGCTTGGTGGCAGCCGTTAATCTGAACTAACACTTTCACTAGCCCCTGCCCTCCACCTGTTAACTTTCCTCAGTACGGATCGCAGAGAGGTTCATAAACACCCTGAACATTACGACCACCTGCTGTTTCCGTGACCTGCGCTGTTCCGGTCACTCCAGGTGAAAGCTGCCGTTACCGATTACAGCCATGATGAGCTTTTTCTAACCTGTTTAACACATCGTTTTCAAAATCAAGACTATTACAAGCTTGAAAAACAAAATATCAGCTGTCTGAATGTACGATGACATCCCAAATAAGGCTGTTTTTCTCAGCTGCCATCGTCTTTTCCGGAGGGAGCAAAGCGCTGCCAAGAGATTTTTTTGGGCTGATATAAAAACGGCCGGTTACATAGTTGACACGTTGTAAACCAGAATAGTCTGGTTCTATATCTAATCGTCTTGTTGTGTTTGGTCAACTGATAAAAAAAAAGCAGCTGAGGTCACAGCTGTTTTTCGGAAAAGTTGAACTTGTTTCAACAGGAAGCCGCCATTTGACACCAATTAACAACCAACACCCCATAAGAGTCCATGTTAAAAAAAGATGGTGGCAACTGAGAAAAACTAATCTGACCCTTTTTTGAGCTGGTGGACTAACATGGATGTGGCAATAAAACCCTCAACTCAAGGAAAAGGAAAATAATGAAACCGAAACTTTGACCAAAGCAAATGAAGGCATAGAGTTTTGCTCTTTGGAAGCTGTTTTTACATATCATAACAGAAAAAAATGGCTTCTTCATCATTAATGAGCCCTGATATCTCCAACTGTGCTGACTGTGTGCAAACAGACCTTGAATTTGGAATATGAGGGGTAACCAAGACCGAGAATGCAAGCTTTAAGTCGCCAGAATCATCCTTTAAATCAACTACAATCGATGCTCCCATGTCTGTTGCCATGCACAGACATCTTTACTTTAATCTGATCTTTGTATGAAAATTCCATTTCTCCCTCCACAGGGAGGTCAAAGGTCAGAAGTGAGCCACAGAGCAGCAGCCCGGGACCTGGTTGGGATTCGGTGTCTTGCTAAAGGACACTTTAGCAGGGCGTATGCTTGAAAAACGGGGGGCTTGGACCCCAGTCCTACGTGCTGTATCTTATTTTTGGTTGGAGTCTCCATGGTTTAAAAGTAAGAATCCCAGAAATCCCAGGGCCTGCTTCCTTCAGTGTGCGATTACACCTCCTGTTCAAGTCCAAGAGACAAACCCAGGGACTTTTAAAATCCGCCAGTCACTTGTTCTTGTTCTTGTAACACATGACCTACATGACCTTTCATTTCCCAAAGGTCTCAGCATGTGGAGATTGTCGTTTTGATCTGTATTTACCTCCATCATTGTCTGGTCATGCTTCTTGCGCACGTCCACAGCATTTTTTTGCACACAATCCAGAGGAAAGTTAAAGACTCTTGTCATCGCATTGGCATTCATCCAATCACTTTCCAATAGGGTTCAAAAGTCAAATTCTGCTGCGATGTGACAGATCAACGGTGGAGCATTTCCCTCCAAATGTCTCCATTCAGTACACAAGGAAGCCTGGACTGCCAGTGAGAATCTTCAAAACTTTATCCAAATCCATGTCCAACCAAAGGTGCCTGGCTTTTAAACCAGATAATCACCGCTCAATGTTTCACAGTGTGAACACGCCCAAGCAGAGATCAAATCCAGGCAAACGACGGCCCTAGTTCCCAATGGAGAGGGTTCATAGGTCATACTTAGTCCTGCGATGTGACCGGTAAGTCAGTGGTGTAACAACATTACGCTGTCATCCTCGCATGTGGTGAGCTGAGCCATGACACGGATGTGCGAGATCTTCTTCACTGTCTTGTGAAAGAGATGCTTTATTTCCTTCGAATCCCCCACGATGCTCGGCCTGGCGGCGCTGGAGGGGGCAGAGGAGGGGAAAGAATGGAGTAAAGAAAGAGTGAGGAGGAGAAAGAGATGGAAAAGGTAGGAGAGAGGGAGAGAAATTTAATGCAACATGGGAAAACAGCTCCTCTAAATGGACATCTGTGTAGAACAAAGTCAGCACTTACAACAAGAATCAAGAAGAAGAGCAACGGAACACCAATAAAAACAGTGAAATCAAAAAGCTACACCAGCAACAAAGTCTGGGATCTCAAAAAGAGAAAGACAGCAGCAGTGTTTCCCCATGAATGTTTAGTAGTATTGGGTCACAAAATAGTGCCAGAAAATATAGAGAAAATCAGGTATTAAAAGCATTCTTAATTTAAGCTAATTTTGATGAATTTAGCCAAGTATTGGGCTGTTATTTGGAATCAGTATTCTAGTTAACATTAAATTCTCAAATAAGAGCAGTTTTAGGATGATTCTACTATTATGGTCTGCAGTCATACAGCCAAAAATGGGACCACAAGAAAGCTGGACATCTAAATCAAGATTACCCTAAACATTGCTGCTATGGTAACAACAGGGGAAACACTGGACAGCCGCCTGGATACACACCTATGGAAGCTATGGTGACAACATGCGAATAGTTAGCATCATATATAGATCTGGTGGAATGGCAGCAAGTTAGCTGCCAGTCAGAAATAGCACCCTGTGTAACAAGATACAAAGGTGAAGTAAGGTCTGGTTACAAAACACAACACATTAAAAACTTATTGTGGCGCTGAAAACATGATATTCTGCTCACCTCAGTTGACCACTGATTACTTTAGTACTTAGGTCACATGTGTTGCTATCATCACCTATGTTCAGGACTTGCCTCCTCTTTATGAGAGCATCTGGAACATCTGAAGAAGATGTTCTAGATCTAATTTTTTTTTTCAAGAGTACACAATGTGTTTTTAACAGAGAGTGCTGCACCTGTTTTTCCCTAAAGCTACAGATTTAAGGTAGCACCTCTGTTCCTGTAGTCTGAGGCTCCTAAGCCATTGCTATTTCACACTTCTCAATTCATCTCAAGTCAGTGTGCACATCGCTGCTATTGGATGAAAAGCTCATTTTGATGTAAATGTCAGGTTTTGCCACACTGACACACTGACACTGTCCTTGAGGAAGAAACCAAATCCCTACCAGCTCCAGAGGTGCTGCTCTGTAGCTGACCTCTGACCTCCTGAGGAGGACAGAGGTCAACAGGGAACTTCCTTACAGGAAACAAAATATTGAGTTTCAAGGTTTTCAAGCGACAGCAGCGAAATGGTTAGCAGTTGAGACATTTTATTCAAAACTTGTAAAGTAGAAGAACTGAGTTTTGTCAGTGACCAAAAATAGTGCCCTCTCCCCTGGAACAAAAAAAATAAAATAAACGGTTTTATTTCAGAATGAATTAGTGAAAAAATCAGACTCCCACATCCCCAGCCTGAACTGCCACAAGATTTTGGTCATCCATTTACATTTGCTTGCATTCGAATGAGAGCCTTTCAAAACCACAAAGACATCTGTACTTCCCTAACCCGAACTACAAAATAGGACAAATGGTGAATTTGGGTTGACTTTGAGATGCAAGTAAATGCAAATGAATTACAGCAACATTTTGAAATTGTTCAGGCTGCTAGTTCCCTGAGCTAAGTTTGCCAAAGGACGAGGTACGCTGCCAACCAACCAAGTAATGTTATACATTTTTCATAATGCATAACACTACCTCAGTTTTTCTTCTTTGCAAGTTGCTGCTGCTGCTGCTGTTGCTGTTGTTGTTCCTGTAGTTGTTTCTCAGCTTTCCGTTTCTTGTACTGGGTTATCTCAGCCATCTGCAGCCCATGGGCCATTTGCCTGTTGAGATGAAGCAAACAGGATGAAAACAGCAGATACACGCCAAAGTCCTGCCAGGGCTCAGGAACTTGTTCCTGAAAGGGTCAGATTAGTGGATTTATGGTTATAGTAGAGGTCCACAGTGGTGCATCTATCCTGGTGGTGACTTAAAATTTACCGAACCAGCTGTCCAAACATCAGGTTTCATTGTTTTAATGAGAAAAGCAGAGTGTAGTATGAGATGTTCTTCTTTCCCTCAGCAATTACCACTGATGTGCACATGTACCATACATGTATAAATTCTACATCACATTGGCATGTAGAAGTTAAATCCTAGTTCTGTTGGATCTTAAAAAAAAAAAAGAAGAAGAAAATCACTTTTGCAGATGACACCAAAATCTATTTAGCTCTTTCCCCAACTGATTATGGTCCAATATAATCACTATAATGCATTCAGCTCTGGGTTTTACATGTAGGAGGAGAGAGTGAAGAGCAAGACAGCAGGTTTTTCAAGTCATGAAGAAGAAACAAGAATTGTTCAAACAACAGCATTGTGGCTGCATTGCTTTCTATCTGTCTATACTGAGGCTACTGTTGGTGAAGAAATTGGTCTCTCTACCTCTTGCTGATTGATTGTTGAATGTTGCTGCCAAAAGGCAAGTCTAGAAAGTTCAAGTTCAACAAGAAGACTATAAAGAACCTCTTTTTCATAGATTGCTGATGACAAAAACCCAACATTTGCCAATGATATTGATATTGATAGCTGAAAATATTCTGTGACATATAGTCTAGGTTTGGCTGGCTTCCACAGCAATAATCCACTGTTTAACGGTGGATATTTCCTTTGAGTAGATGTGCAAAGACACACTCCAAATAATTCCTTTTGAGGCCAGAGTCAATATCAGTGTAGTGGCATTGCCTTGTTGTATGCTTCCACAATGGCTCCATGTTAAGACACTTATTTTGGTCTGAATAAGACAGTGTCAAGTCCAGATTATTATAATGACTCACTCATCTAAGATCTAACTGGTGAGTGACCAGTGGGAATCTTTTTTTTTTTTTTTTTTTTAGGTACAAAAGACTTCGGTGTTGAAGTAGAATTGCCATGTAAGAAAAGTAGAAGAAATGGACCAGGGCTGGACACAGAAATTGGACAGTGCAGGGGGCAGAAGTTCATGGCAAAGAGGAAACAGATGAAAAGAAGGGGTAGAAGAAGAAGAGGAGGAATGAGGCAGAGGAGAAATAGCAGTGTCTCCTACCCCGACTTGACTTCAGGAGGTACAGGCAGCGGTTTGGTAAAGCCCTCTTTCCCTACAAGCCAGTAGGTCTCCTCTACTCCTTTACCCTGAAGAAAAAGAAAAGAAGGAGAAAAATGCCAGAGAGAGAGAGGCAGAGGCACAGAGAGACAGAATTACTTGTTGACTACAATTTGATGCACATCCGTTCATGTTGTAGAAAACCTGCCCTGACTGAGAGCCATACCTTGAGCTCTGTCCTGCTTCTTAACTCGACCTTGTATCCCTGTTTCAGCTCCAGTAGGATCTTCACTGTGCTCTCATGGACGTGGATCCTGTAGGCTGCAATAAAAAAAAAAAAAAAATAAAAAAAATGTCATTCAATTCATCACACAGCTTTTGGTGTGTCCCGAACTCTGCTGGATGTTTACTGGAGTCAGAAAGGATAGTAACTTTGCTGATTCCATAAGGGGCCGAATCAAGTCTGACAGTTCCTGAATCCCAGTACCGGGCGTCGGGTTCTGCTACTGGGTTTCTTGGTTTCATGGTTTCATACTAACTCTGTGCCATACCATCTGTATATTTCACATTTCATATCTCATATTCTTAGGTTAGTCTTTATTGTCTTTATTGTATATATTTAGTGTTTATTGTATATACTTCTGCATCTATTCTTTTCTATTTCATTTTATGTTTCTATTGATGCTGCTGTAACATAAGAATTTCCCAGTTTGGGATCAGTAAAGTAAATCTATCTATCTATCTATCTATCTATCTATCCATCTATCTATCTATCTATCTATTTTTGAAAGAGAGAACAGACAGCCCACTCTTCAACGTATTTTTTTTTTTTTTTGTATTTTTTAAAAATTATTTTTATTGAGACAAAACAGGACAACGGGACAGGACAAAAACTAGCACAGTGCTCCTGGATGTTTGGAATAAACAGAAGAAGAGGAACTGGGTGGTCAGCATGAGCAGCGACAGCCACACGACTGAACAGACAAAGAAAAGAGAAACTCAACCTCTTATCAACAGAAAGTCCAAATCCTGCCCCCTCTGCCCATGAGCAACTCAATAAGTAAGACAACACAAAGGGTCTTGTGGATTATAAATTTTAGCAGCGCCTTCATAAGATAGCCTCATAATTCAATCTGAGGAATAAGGACACATGCTGACTTGCTCTGTCTGCTGTTTCGATGTGTTGTTGCAGTGTGTGTGTGTGTGTGTGTGTGTGTGTGTGTGTGTGTGGTGTTGTGTGACTTACGCAACCCGGAGGACTCCATACGAGAGGCTGTCGTCACCGTGTCTCCAAACAAACAGTAGCGGGGCATGGTGAGGCCCACTACTCCT
Organism: Myripristis jacobus; assembly: GCA_900302555.1. Classification (NCBI taxonomy): domain Eukaryota; kingdom Metazoa; phylum Chordata; class Actinopteri; order Holocentriformes; family Holocentridae; genus Myripristis; species Myripristis jacobus. The sequence continues at coordinate 74,141 of OMLB01034498.1, read as the reverse complement.
GCTACACATGGACCTGCAGCACACACACACACACACACACACACACACACACAGAAAGATGACATGTTCAGATCACCCGTTCCACATAGCACATCATACAATAGTGTGAATAGACCAGTGAATAGAATAGAATAGAATAGAATAGCACAGTCATTGAAAGTGTCCACCCATAGGAATAACATATCAATAGAGCACAATGGCAAAACCTTGTGATTTCATGAATGTAATGTAATAGAACAGAGGAAAAAAAAAAAGAATAGAATAAAATAGAGCACTGAACGTCTCCACCGAACATAGCTCAGAGAACAGGATACAATGGCAAAACCTGGTGGTCTGATGTGATTTAATGAGATTTATTGTGATATACAGACCTCTACTGTACTACTATGTAATGTAATGTATTGTAATGGAATAGAACTGAATGCATATGTTCAAGTATTTCCGTAATTATGAGGCCCAAATGTTCTCAAAAGGATGGAAATATAATTAATATCTTCTTCCACACTTTCTGTTAGCGGCTGCTTTAGAGATCAGGTGCACTACACTGCGCAACAGCACGCTCGTGTGTGTTCCCTCACCTGTGTGCAGTCCTATGCGGATCCTGACGGGAACGTCTGGCATGTGCCTCATTTTGAAGGTTCCCACCGCGCTGAGGATGTCCAGGGCCATGTTGGAGATTTCTGCAGCGTGACGGTTTTCGTTGAGGACGGGAACGCCCGACGCCACCATGTAGGCGTCGCCGATGGTCTCCACCTGCAGCCGAGCACAGAGGAGGAGGATAAACAGGCAGATATGAGCATAGTATACAGTAGGCCTGTTGTACAGTTTCGTATTTTTCATTCATTTTTATGTTGATTTCATTTTTAATTTTGGTTTTCAGTTCAGTTTAGTTTCCAGAGTGGGTTTGCTTGTTTCATTTTTTTTTTTTTTTTTTTTTTTTTTTTTTTTTTTTTTTAACCATCCTAAGAATTTATTTATTTAACAAAAATTCCATTATTTTATACCTAACTTGTGGCCTGGCAATAGGCTCTGAAGTTGAGAGAAATTGTCTATATTGTGACTTTGTTCTTCCATATATATATTCTGAACCTTGAACTGCGTTTGAATCATGTGAATCCTTCTTTTCCACGTAATTTTCCCATGATTTCTAGCAAGTCTCATGTACGTTAAGGAGAAGTGAAAGGGGATATATAAAATGTGGCACTGGTTAGACAATCCAGATGCAGCCCCAAATTCAATCTTTTGGGCCACAATCCCCTCCTCTGGGCCGGTAACAGAAGACAGAAGAAGACGAGATAGACATAAGCACTACGGCTGTTTTCTGCTCTCTGGCTCGTTTCGATGTTTTCTGTTTAGTTCGGGCTTATCTTTCACACACTCTCAGTTCTGCTCCTTTGCTCAAAAGTTCACCTTGAATCAAAGTGCACCTTTGCACATTTATGACCAAGTGTTTGAAGGTTTGAAGGTTACAGAGAAGAGGCAAAAGTGAAATATCAAAACGTTTGAGGTTGTTTGAGCATCTTTCAAGTAAAATGAAGCAAATTAGTTCAACCATCTGAGAGTGTTTCCATAGATATATTTATATATATTTTGCCCATTTCTGATGCGCTGAAAGGTCTTAAGTTAATCATATGAGGCATTTATGATCTGTGAAACAGCCACTGCTGTGGTCATCTGGGTTTGCTGCTTTGAAGTCATTTTGTGGAATTCCAACCAGGGTTAATTATTAATTGAAACCCCTTCATTTGCTGTAAGTGCTCGCTTAAGTCTGCCTGGCACGTACGGAAAAAAAAAAAAGACAGAGGTGTTCAGCTGAGGAGAAGCAGAAGTCAAGGACATTCTTGTGCCCCCTTGCACAGCAAACATGTCTTGTTTTTAATTTGTTAGTCCACCTGTGCACATCAGTTTCATGCTTGTTTTCAGCGGCAGTCTCTCAGTATCTTAGGAATGTGGACACAAGCATGTTTGGCCGAACACTGCCTGCAGCCAGTTGTCATGACAATGGAAATTAACTTTGGTCCACCAACATAAAGACAGATATGTAGATCAAATAACACCTGAGTTAATTTGCAGGGCAGCTCTCAGTGGGGTACAAAATTGTCCCTGACTCCAGTATTTCACCCACGTTGCACTTTTGGCACAGCCGAATTGGCTCGTTTGCCGGAAAAGATCAGTCATCCTGAGGGAAGCAACACAACCCATAAACAATAAGTTAACATCAGGTCTGCTGGACTTGCAGCGTCATAAACTTGCTGAGCTGCAAAATGTGCAATAGTGCAATAATGCATGCATGTATGTACACTGTGTGATATGTATCTATATGTCAGTATTATCGAAGAAAGGCCCTCCCTGCTTCATTTCAGTGGATCTAGTCAGTGAATCCTCAGAGTAGACTCGAATATAATGTAATCAGACGAGCCGAAGCAAATTTGCCGCTGCACCGTTTTGTTTCAAAGAGTGGCTTAAAATTTGGGTAGGCGAGTCCATAGTACACTGAACACTTCAATTGCTAAGAGGATGCGTGTTGTTTTGTTCAGTACTTCATCATTTTGTATTTAGAAATTTTACGTTCATTTAAAAAAATCCTCAGAAGTTTGTTTTTAATTTCCCTCTCATTGAAATTCCCCTTTTAAACAAAGTCTTAGCTTTTATACGCAAGGAGAAACAACTCTAAAAAAAATAATATTTTTTTTCTCTAAGTGTCTTTTTATGTGGAGACTGAAGCATTGACATGAGAGTTCATGAAAAAAGTAAATCAGCAAAGGTTGGATATCTGTAAATTGATTCCAGCCCCATCACCTACCTTTGTATGTCTGTCTTTATTCAGGGTGTGATTAAACACAAAACAAGACTGGTGTAAACACTTTGAACAGTGTTGGTGAATTTGGTTTATGTTTTTTTTTTTTTTTTTAGAGGGTGGGGGTCAGTGCTTTTTAATACTAACCTGATTCTGAGTGATTGTCCAAGCTTTACAGTGCTGAAAAACAGTCCTGCTTCTGAAATCTCCCTGAAATGCGCTAAAACAGTCTTAGCTGGTTTTTGACAACATCTTAGTCCACAAATGACTTGTTATACCCAAGAAGCCACTGCGTAGGTGACCACATGTGCCTTGTTGACTGGGGGCATCATCATCTGCAACTGCTCCCATCAGCACCAGAGATTATTAACAGGATGTATGAGGTCACTCAGGATGATCGTTAGCAGTGATTAATATTGGCCCGTTGAGGATTATTTGATTAATTCCATGACAGGAACTGCACTTAAGTACAGAGTCGACACCACCCCTCACGACAGCAGAACTTAAATCAGTGCGGGTGTTTGTTTCATTTTGACCATGCTCTGCATGGATGTGTGTTGGTGTGTAGCTACATAATGTGTATGTGTGGGTATTAGTGTGTGTGGTTCATTATGCTGCAGAAAGCATAGCGTTTAATTTGTCTTACACATTTCTGGAGGCCTATCAACAAATCAGACAGACATTTGAATAATGTTGAAGGGCAGTGTATTTATTAGCATTATGTACTGTAAATCCAAGGCATATATCAATCTTGATATTAGCACACTCTGTTGAACACCCCTAAGGGAACTATGTGTTGTTTGCTCAGTGTTAATAAAATCCCAGGGGGGTTAGTTGATTTTGAAAGTGCTACCTCCCTTCCCTGCATCCTCTGTTTAGTGTATGAACAGCTGCTATCGTAGGATGCTCTCCAACTGACGTTCAGGCTGGGAAAGGCTTCGGTCCAGCCGAGACCGACCATGCCACTTGTGTGTCTAACCATAGGTCTATTTTCAAATATATATATCTATATATAAAGTAGCTTCATCATCCAGTCTCTTCTCTTCCATCTGCTGAACAGAAACTAAACGTCTGGATTTATCAGAGCTCTCTCATGAAGGATGCTGACTGAAGTTAAATGACCGTGTTGTTTTTAATACCAGCGTATTTATAATGACCTGAAAGGCTGAAGTGGTACATATTCAGCACTTCTACTCTTGATAAATACCAGACGCTGATGCATCTCAACACTCAAGTTGCTTTTGTTTCCATCTCTTCACTGCTGTGTGTGAACAGTGAGGAGGGATGGTTGCTTATTTTGACCTGGCATCAGACAGTTGTGAAGAAGGAAATGTTAACCTGAGAAAGCAAAGGAAGTCTAGGAAAGAAGAGCATTTCAAAGTGTGGAGCCATTTATCAACTATTCAAATTTGTCAAGTTTTTTTGTTTTGTTTTGTTATAATTTCTCTGGTCTGGCAGTAATGTAGCATGTACCTGAATCCATCATGAAAGACTCGCTGTATTTCCGCCTATGTATGTTTCTCTTTTTGCCCTTTCTGCCTTCTTTGGAATGTCATCAACATGCTGACTTTGTAATAAAGGAGTAATTTGACTTTTAAACATGAAAAAGGTGAGCTGTATCATTGTTCATTTTTGTTAAATGTCTCGTTGACTTGCAGTTGTGGTTTTTGGTTGAAGGCTGAACTACTTCCAGCGTAAGGGCTATATAGTCAGGAGTCCTCATTGTGTTCTCCCTAATCCTATTAATTTATATATCAATGATAATGCTATAAAAGGAGGCTTTTGGCTGGCTGTAGAAAACTCTGAAAACCCAGCTACTTAAGTCTGTATAAACAAATGACTTTGAAGAGTTTGAAAAAGCTAAACACGTTCCTGAGACATCAAAAACCCATTTTCAAAAGACCACATTTGATGCATTGCAATATGAGGTTGTCCATTTATTTCACACGTCTATACAATGTGATAATTTAAAGTAAAATTCTTTTATTGCATAGTTTTTAAGAGACAGAGCAGTAGGACAGATCTGTAGAGCACAATTATCTTTAGAAAATGATGAAGGTCTGAAGACAATTTTCACATTCATACAAAACCAGAAACAGTGGGCACTCCTTTCTCCTTTACACTTTGCACAAGGCACTTTTATAGACACAAATCATTTGTCGGAAAGCAACATTACCAGAGGCTCCCAGCATGAAAATCGACCCATAATGACAGACTGCAAAGCCTGGAAGATTGAAGAATAACATAGTTTTGCACAGGGTACATTTTGTATGTTATAGAACTGATAAAAATGTGTTCAACATCGTGTCAAAGATATGATTCAAAACTGACAAAGTATTTTATCTCACAGGCTTAAATACACTCAGTACAGAGTCTCAAACAAGTTAGTCTCATCAGGGTGTGTGCCCTCAAAATGAGAGGAGTGGTCCGCCACTGAAGGCAAATTAAGGATCCGTCATTTAACAAATGGATCTCTGATTGATCACCATCATATCTGTGCACTTTACTGACATCCTTAATTTGACAAGCAGACAACACAGAGGAAAATGTCTCATTGGGTCCCTTGGCATATCCCATCTGAAGGGAAGACATTATCACATTACATTTATCATATCCCAATTATTCAGGCATCTAAAGCATAGATGGGAGATGTTTTAACATGCAGCTTGAATGTTAAAACACAGAGCATCTATACAGAGTCTTTACTGTTGCTCTGTGGTTTAACATGCGTGTTGCATTTATTTTCCAATGTAAATACATAAAGTCAAATTAGTCTAGTCTAGATAGAGCACCAAGCTACAATTAGAAGCAAAAAAAAACCAAAACAAAACATTGAGGACTGGAATCTGAGGTTTAGGAAATATATTTACAACCCCTATTCAGGTTATTTTGTAGTTACATTTAGTGGAACTTGGTGCCTTATCTTGACACAGACCAGATGTTTTTTTTTTTTTTTTTAAATCTTTGATAGCCAGCATAAATGGGCTGACGATAAGGCTGTGTGTTTGGAATGAATTTCTCTGAGCTATGGTCCCCTTTTCCACCAGTTTTATACCTGCAGACTCCACCCCGATATTCTTCCCCTCTGCCCATGTTGTGCAGCGAAAGTGCCAAGACAAATTCCTTAGATGTGGAAATACACTTGGCAGAGGAGGCAAACTGTAGACCGCATTAATCCAGTGCTTTTGATTTTTTTTTTTCCCCGACACTGACTCGAGGCAGAGGGTGGAGGACTGAGACAATAGCACAAATCAATTCCACTCGAGATCTGTAACCCAAAACTCCAAGCTCCTCCGCCCGCCGAAACCCAATGGAAGACAGTGATGGTGCTGCAACATGGTCCGCGTGGTTCAGTCCGAGTCCTCGTCGTCCAGGTACTCCTCAGCGTTGCTGTGTGTGCGGGTGATGTCTGATACAAGACAGATGACAACATTTACAAGAAAGAAATTACAAAAAAAAAACAACAGAAATGTTATTCTGCATTCTCCATGAGCAAATTTGATTAACTTGATATGCTGAGAATTTACATAGCCTTTACTCTTGGATATGCTTGATATACAGGATCTAATATACTGGTCATGTGTAGGCCTGAGCACTTGCGAGTATTTCATGTTGATTAAAAAAAAAACCACACTACTGTAAATCATAAAACAACAGCCAGTAGTATGTTTGTGCTCATTCCCCAGTTTATTTCTCACTGCTGCAAGGCTGCCATCTACTGGTGAGAGTGACTTACTGCTTCCCTGTTTCCTCTTGAGCAGGGAGGCACACTGGGCGTTGGTGGCCATCTCCATAGCCAGCTTCTTCTCATTGTTCTTGATGTCTGTCCGAGCGTCTGACACAAAACAAGCTCGTAGTCAGAAACTGGAAGCTACCAAAATGTACAGCGCTCTCTCGCCTGCTCCATTTCTCAAACAAGGACATACGCAAAAAAACAACACAGACATAAAAATCCTACATGGGAACACACACATGTCCAGAGACTGTCTAGCGATTAGGGCCCCTGCCTCTGGAGCTACAAGTGTTACTTAACTGGATTTAGATTAAATCTTGCCAAAGCTGTTTCCCCTACGCCCCTGCTGTTTCCGTCTTTACATTTCCACTGGCTAAAAAAAATACCATGACAACCAGAGGACCCATTGTTCTTTTTGTACAAAAAAAAAGAAAAAATTAGATGGAGATAAATACTCACTCTTATTCAGCAACATCTCTACAATGTCAGAGTAACCCTTCCAGGCAGCAGCGTGCAGAGGAGTGTCGCCGAGTTTATTCTACAACACAAAAGCAACATGATCTTTTACAATCATATCCTCCAACTAAAAAAAAAACAACAACAAAAAACAAGGCTTCTACAATGATGTCATGAAACTTAGGAAATGAACCATAGCGGAAACTGTTACTGTGTTATATTTTTGCATTTACTTTGTATTTGCTTTTGCTCAGTTACAAAGAAACGGGCTTTATTAACCAAACATGACTTGTCTACATTCTTTGTTGCAATTTACCTTCTTTGGAGTTCCTTCCAGTTAAGAAAACATGAAGACAAAGCTGAATATTGGCATCCGTTCAGGCTGCAGTTTCTCAGATCATTTTGTGATGCTAGGCTTTCCCAGTATGAGCAACTACTGGCTATCAGATGTCAACATCCATCTCTTTATACACATGAAACTGCATATTCTGGGGTCATTTCCTGTAGTTGGAATGAGCACTTCTCACTCTACTCAACACCCCCATTTTAAGGTGGTCTGGGTCCAGTAATTTGGTGTCACTCATATTCCCACAAGAAATAAAAACTCATACACACATACTTGGTAGGAACGTGCACTTCGGGTGTGAATTGGGAATGGCTCATGCATTGGGACGGCAGCCTCCTCATTTTATGTCACTGCTAATTCCACAATGCCATGGTTTTAATGTCACCGGCCAATTTTGTCACAGTTTTGTGCTGTGATTTATTGATATAGACGGATATACTGTCACATGAGGAGTGGGTGCTTGCTGTTACAGGAGCTTGAACCTGGACCAGTAGGCTCTCTGCTGCCTGCGCTGCAATATGGCATGAGGCTGGGAAATTCAAATTTTGTCAAACCAAGGGACTGCCATCTTTATGCATTTCACATGACAGTGAATTTACTTTTGTGACTGCATGAGTTTATAAATTGTTCTTACCTGCTGGTTGAGCTCCACGTTGGGCTGGCTCAGCAACAGCTCCACCACATCTGGCACAGAAAAAAAGAGAACTGCTGAGTCACAGACTAAACTTTAATGATGCACTATAGGGTAACTATAATCTAGGAACATTGAGGAACAAAGAGCTTGAATGTACACATAAACTAAGTTCCTAGTTTTACATAGTTCTCCTGTTATGTAAAACAAGACATAAACCACCTCAAGTGAACGCTGTCACTCCTCAAATGAAGGATATTTGACATTGGTTGAAAATTAGGGTTTAAAGACACCACCTGATTCCTGAACAATATCACTCCTAAATAAACCTTATACATTTTTGAGTCAATATTGCTGACTGACACCTTGATGAATGTTACCTTTATGTCCTCCATGGCATCCCCAGTAGAGGGCAGTGTTTCCAGCTTTATCCAACCCATTGATCCCCACCTTGTTCTCCACACACTCCCTCAGCCAACTCAGATTGCCTGTTGAAATACACACACAAAAACATGCAGGTATACACACACTTGCAGAGCACATGCAAACGAAAGCAAAAGAAAGTTTTTCCCAAATGCAGACAGGTTCACATCTTTACAACAAAAACAGGGAAGTAAAATAAAAAGGTATGGAAATATCACCGTCTGCAGGCCGCTAACTCACCTCGTTTGGCTGCTTCGTGCATTGGGTTGTCAATGGACTCTGCCTGCTCGGCCACTGCAGGAAGAAGAAAACAACATTTGTATGCAACCTGCGTTCCTTTGATATTCAGTATGTATCTTTCTGTGTCGTCTACTCACCGTAGTTACTTGGGATTAATCCTGTCCTCCCTCTGCACGTCCCCTTCCACCAGTTACTGTCGCTCTAAATATGACAGACAGGCAGTGAGAGCCTATTGGCAACGCAGAATCATTGTTTCTTGTATCCAGAATCACTGAAGCAAAGGAGCAGAGACAAACAGGAAACAGCCAAAAGAAAATGAGACTGAAGAAGGACAAATTAAGTGTAAGGGAGAAAAGATTAACAGGAAGTAGACAAATGACAAAGTAGAGAAAAGGGGAAAACAGAAGAAAGAGCAACTGAGATTCCAAAGAAACAGGAAGAAACGGCCCCGGCTCAAGTTGGACCTGAAGGCAACATGAAAAGGAAGACAACGGCTCAAACTTAGAGGGCTTTGCTTACTGTGTCAGAGATGTACAAGATGTCTCCCTCTTCAAAGTAGAGCTCATCCGGCTGAAGAGACAGCAAAACAAATCACATTTAGTTAGTGTCACGTGTTCTTATCCGCAGCCCTTTTTTGTTTGTTTGTTTCTCATTTTTCTACCACCAGCTGGAACAAAATCCTATAACAATAATCTAAAACATGTTAATCAGACACAAGACATCAGTGCTGGTGGAGGACATGGAGCAGGACTGGCCGCAGGGTTTGCTGATGGGACAAGTAGGCGCAAGATAAAATTAAGGTTAGTAAGGACAGTAAGGACTGTTCATATCAGCGATGCTAGATTCCCTTACACAGATGTCATGGAAACGCGCCTTACTTCGCTTGAGTTTTTTGCAGGTTTTACTATTCTCTAGCAATTTAGTCGATTTTTTTTTAGTGGAAACAAAACTAGTGACAGGGGCCAACCATCAAAATTTGTGCTTATTCCAGTTTTTTTAATAAGCTGAGTCGAAAGAGTCTTACCTAAATGCAGTTTGCATTTCACTGGTTTCATCTATTAGTAATAATAAATAAAGACCTTAAAGATCTCAACAGTCATCAAATAAATACATTTTATGAACTTACTGTTCTGGGGTCAAAGGTGAACATTGCTCGGAACACCTTGACTTGGCCTGCAGAGAAACACAGACTGTATATTAGGGTTAAACACTTTAACACATTTGTGTTGCACCATCCTCACTTCTGCATATATGCGGGTGCTGGTGAACGGTGCATACGTGAGCACATGCATCACAGGCCAAGCTGAAACCACAATCTGTGCTATTTATCAGCCCGGCGGGCTACACAGCCCAGTTCAGCTGCATGAAGCTGGACATGAATCCAGCATACAGCTTCAATGTGAGAAGGTGCGCTCTAGCAAAGATAATTCATTAGCCAACACATTTGCTATCACCTCATTAGTGGAGGTTGTATTCCCTTTTTATCATTTTTATCATTTTTTCCAATTACCAGTACTTCTAATAAACTTAAATGGGTCTGTTTTATAGCCTTCAGAGGTTACTTTAAAGCTCCACCCCGTCTCTGCTACAGACAAAAGCAATGTGCATTTTTACACACACTGCAACAGATAAAAAAAAAACAAAAAAAAACCTTCCCTTGTCCTTCTGCATGCAGCCCTGACACAGAGCCGCCCTCGGGGTCTGTGATGGCACACTGCACCACCCGGCTTTTGCTCTGCTGCTGGAATGCTACCAGAGTGGTTGAGACTTTAGCTGGCAGCTAAATCAGCTCATGGAGAACGAGAAGAGAAGCTTAAAGAAACACTGACTGTTTATTTTTTGATATAACCAACTATTTTTGGGGGGACAGAATCAAACCACTCATAATGCTGTATAGGATTTCCAAAATGCAAACTGCTGATGGGGAAAATTAGCCAGTTTTTTTTCTTACTTATTGAAAAGCTGACATACAGTTAAGTTTCTGCACAATGCTGGTGAAATGCATAGGACTGCGTGTAGGAGTATCAGAGATGGGTGGGGTGCCGAGCGGCTGAACGTATGCTTTATATTTAACAGATCCTATGCAGGGTTCAGTCAACAGCATGGTGGGCTGACCACACTGCATGCCAAAATACCAGCTATTGTTTTTGTTAACCGGCTAAACAAGCCTTAATATTGTTCAGCACTGGTGCAAAAGTAATGCTAGGCTTCTGTTGAAAACCAGAGTTGTACATAGACATCACTCAAACAACAGCTCTTTACTCTCCTGACTACCCTTACAGAGCATGGTTCTGCTGCAATTGGTCTTTCTGGATGTGTCAATGCATGAAAGCTGAATAACTTCAACTAGCTAGACTTGAGCACAATATAATAAACCAATATGATGATCCTGAATCACAAAAGGTTCCTTTTCAGGGCGCATAAAATACAGCTACAATAAGAAGCTTTTCTCTGCTGTATTCAGGTGTTAGCTCTGGCTGCCAGGCCTGCATGTTGGCCTGTTCTTCCAGCTCCGACTCAGCTCTTACTGAGGGCCTCTATTCAGCCAGCACACTGTGCCTGTGTTTCAGAGTGAGAGGGGCTGAGCCACCAGACAAGCCCAGCTCTGTTGAACCCAGCCAGCGTGTCTACTCTGCAGGCCTAGTCATGTTGTTCAAAACACACAGAGGCCTGCACAGACTAGTCCAGAGTTCTCTGCATTTTAAAGCTGTAGCCACCTCACTAGCTTCATCTATAAAACTAATTGAAAAACAAAAGTGTCTGCAAAAAACAGAGTATATTTTCTTTGGATTTCTTTGATATGTTCCAGACCGGTTGTGTATTTTCCCTGCAATAGCGCTTCCAAAAGGTCCTGTCTCATCTTGGAGACTCTTCAATTCCCCATTCCTGTTCAAAACCCAACCCAACCCTTGGGTTACCATCGAGCCTCCCACAAAGCAAACTGTCCCCACATGGTGTTCCCCTCCCAACATGAATATGCTGATCATTAGCCCCCAAAACCACAATGACTTCAACTATGATAGAGATAACACCAACAGCTATCTCGCATTACTTTAAAGCTCATCCAGAATCCACATTTTGGTTAGGAGAAAAAAAAAGCGTGTCTACATTTTTAGGGTTAGGTTCCAGGTGAGCTATGTTGAGAGTATGAGCCTCAAGTCATGCATTTTTTATAGCAAGCCAACAAAAACCAGCATACTCTGTTACAACACCATCAGCAGTCAGTTTCCCTGATGGACCAAATCAACATATCTCCAAAAGGCACACTCCAACCCAAGGTGTTTTACTGCTAAAATGTGTTCGTACGTGCATGTGCAAATGCATGTTTGTGAGATTGAAAGCAACTTCTGGGCAAGACAGACAGCAGAAGTGAAGCAATAAACTGCAATGGCTTTCCCTTTATATTGCAAATAGCTGAAGGTATTCCCCTTTTAAATGAAACCAGAATGAAGCAATATCACTTAATCTGCCCCTTGTTTCATGTGAAAACACTGGCTACTGCATATATGACAACTCAGCACAGTCGAGGTGACAAAAAGTCGACATCACAGCTTATATCTGAGGATGTATAGCCTACATCTTAGTTTTGAGGGTTTTTTCACTAGATAAACTGTATGATGACAATAAAGGGACACTTTATTGATCCCTTGGGGGGGAGATCTCCTTCTGCTTGCCCGCATCAGGGGGAGGTCAGAGGTCAGCAACTTCGGGACAGCCAACACTGTGGAGCTGGGAGGGATTCAGCCCAGTATGAGGCTTGAACCTGGGTCATCTGGTTGAGGATTTGTTGAAGGAGGAATAAATACAGCTGCAGGTAGACGATCAAACAAGGCCCAAGCATGGAGTTAGAGACATCTTTGTCATTCAGACAGGGTGCCACTGAGCCTCTGGGCTGTTTTAGGACCATGCTGCTTTCACTCTCACAAGATGAACTCAAGTGAACGTCCACTAGAGGAGGAACAAAAATGTCTTGACTTGACAAAATGGCAGCAGATGAGAGAGCTGTTGCATCAAGGGAAAGCAGAAGGTACAAAGCGTGAGTGTGAACAAGAGAATGGAGCGGACGTGATGGACTAGAGGGAGTAAAGCCACATCAGCCCGGGGCAAATGCAGGCTCTCACTTCACCAAATGAAACTGCAGGCTCTCCCTTTTCATCCCAGCCGCCCCACCTGTCCGGACACAGTCACACCTGCCATCACAACCACATGAGGCGTCACTGGAGTCATTCATAAATAACCCAAACATGAATGATAATGAGCCATCCATATTTATGGCTATGGGTTAATATTTTCATAGTGCAACATCTAGCAGATACATTATGACTTTTAGATGTGTGCAAAGATGAAGTCAGGGTGAGTAGGGAGGCATCAAGCGCTGACAGTGAGGGATTTTTGGCCCAAAATAAGTTTCCAAGAAGGTGATGTCACTGCACACCACAGACTGATTCATCACCACTTGTTAACCTGTGTGCAAACTCTGCCTGCATGGGTGATGTAAATAAGGAAGTCGCAGCGGCCTGTTGCTGAAACGGATCTCCTCCCTCTATGAGCTTTTTCTCTGTCAACTCGGTGGCAGTTGCGGACTATTTGGAACAACACAAACGGCTTTGAAAGTAGTACTGAAAACCTCACAGACCATCGGCAGAAACCAGTCACCTCACTGTCACACACACAAAAAAACCCCCAGCTCGCGCCGTCCGCCACCCACGCGCCCATCGCCTCACAGCGCTGCAAAGGTGTGTTGCGCCCGCAGGAGACACACACAACTTTCTGTTTTGAAGGCAAAAATGAAGGACGAATCATGAAATGTTGCTCTTACCTGGCTTGGCCGGCTTTGGAGGAGGCTTTGACATTTTAATAGTATTTAAAAACCCACACACGCGTGCGTTATCCGCTGTTCCAGGCAGAAACGTCGCTCAACTGTGAAGGTACTTCTTTTTTTTTCCTGCCAATGAGGAAGTTCAGCCTGCGCTCTCAGGGCGACGCGGAAAAGTTGAACGGCGCATGCGCAGAGTGTGGCCTTCCAGGGGGCTTCTATTCTATTCTATTCTGTTCCTAATCATCTAATCGTGTTTTTTTTAAAGGTTTTAAACTTTTATACTAAACGTATAGAAGCACTGCTTGCATGTTTTGCATGTGCACATTGTGAATAGAGCTTCTCGTGAGCAACACAATATAGCTACACACACACACACACAAACAAACTGAAATTCAATATTAGTTTGTCTGAACATCTGAACACACTTCAATCGATCAATCTCCACACATTTTTCTCCTCCTTACACATATTTCACACAATTTAACAGTAAAAAATAATAAAGTATCAAATGTAGCATTCAATGTATATACCAAACAAAGTCAATTACATGAAAACACATTGTAACAGCAGGCTGTCAGACACACAGCGCCCTTTCCAATCACAAGGGTAACCGCTCTCTGATTGGTTGAACGTGTTTGAAGAATTGTGGGTAATGTAGTCGGCTGTCTGTGCGCTGTCGGGAATAAAGTCGATCTCTTTCCAAACGAAGGTGAAATCAGAGTGACCAGTGGCTTTCACAGGTGCAGATACTGCCATATAAAAGCGTCGCAGCCTGTGGGAGCTGCGTCTTGAACAGTTCATATTTTATAGCCATTTATCTTGTTCGTTATGGGAACTATATGGGAATTTCACTTCCGGAACTCTACGTGGAAAGGAGTGGACAGGGGAGAGAGGGAGAGGAGTTTCTGCAGCCACTTGTGCTCTCTTCTGTGTTGTTAGTTTATGACCTGCTTATCAGTGTGATATTACCTGCTTTATATCAGGAATCTCTCCTCTGACCAGGCATTGCAAGCCGAGATGAAGACTCTGGTTGTGGGAATAGGCGGGTAAATCAGCAGGATTACACTCTTTTTTTTTCTTTTCTTGCTGTGTTTATTTCCCTCCATTCAAAGCAGGCATGGCATTTAGTCTGGACCACTCTTAACTCCTCCGACCTCTCTGCCTCAGGTAGCATTTTGATATTCAGATTGATGCTTCACCATTTAATATATATATGTATATATTTTTTTCAATGTAAAGTTGGTTAATAAAGTCTTATTTATAGTGACCGCTATGGGAACAAGGGGGGGAAACAGACAGGGGGACGAGATAAGAGGGTTTGAAGGTCGCAGAAAACAACAGAAAACAGCAAAAACAGCACAGGTTGACAGAAACCCCCCAGAGGATACATCATGGGAGGAGGTATAATAATTCTGTAAGTTACATGGGAACAGAAAAAAAAACTTGCTGATGAATGCATTTCTTAAAGCATACTTGATTTTTGTTTATCTTAGTTGTTGTTTGCCTTAGAATGACTACCAACTAGAACTCAACTCAATGCATATCATTAATTGTTGTCATAGTGAATAAAGTAAAAGATTTAACCCCAGGTTATCAAGGAATTTATTAATTTAATTTCCTTATTCAACTTGAATGTTGCAATGCAAAATGGCCAAGTGTGCTATTTTGATCCATTTATTTAGAAGTAGTGCCTTGAAATGTTTACTGTTAATGTGTACCAGTCAGATTTGTAACTGTGACTGAACTGACAAAGCCCACAGGACAAAACTGTGGAACAGTTTTTTAAAAAGTTGGTGTATAATTAACACCGGTCCTCTTTGCTTGATGTGTTAATGTGCTTCCTCTTCTTCTCTCAGGATGACTAATGGAGGAAAGTCCACTCTGTCCTGCAGTCTGCACCAGCAGATACCCAACAGCTGCATCATCGCACAGGACACTTTCTTTAAGGTGGCCTGCACTCCAGCTCACACACACATACTGGACAGACATGCACTCATATGGCAGTGGTGGAAAGAGTACTACAAATCGCTTCTCAAGTAGAAGTATTGTTACCTTGCTGATTTTTTACTTGAGTAGAATTTCTGCTGTAAAAATCTACTAAAGTAAAAGTTTTCCATGCAGTTTTCCATGCAGTGAGAAAAGGATGAGGGTACACGGTTCAAACTAGATTCTTTTAAAGGGACATTCTGCAAAACTGTTGAGGGTTGATGGAAGTGAGGGCCCTGTAGACTCAACTGGCAAATGTGGAATAAGCACGTGACACGAAGGTTGAGTCTGACATAGTTCTCATCACCAGTCCAAGTCACAGTTATTTTCCCCATTTTTTTCCACACTTATTCCGTATTTTTTGCCAGTTGAGTCCATATGGTGCTCGCTTCCATTGTCACCTTTTCAGCGTGTCACCTTTCATTGTGAAATTTGGTAATGACAAAAAGTAGAACCAACAAAGCAGAACCAGATTATTCTTCTCATCTTTGCTGACTGGACGTTCATGAAGTGAAGTGCAATACTCAGGCAAAATGCTCCTCAAGTACAGTAACATGAGTAAATGTGATTGTTTACCTCTATCTCTGCCCACATGCACACTTAAGATCAGAAATACGTGTAACAGCTATGTTGCTCAATTTCAAAAATAATTTTGACCTTTACAAACATGATGAGACAGTGATCCTTGTGGATGCTCTTTTTTTTTTTAGGATGACTCAGTAGTACCTGTGGACAGCAATGGGTTCAAGCAATATGACAGTAAGCATGCTTTACTGACCTGTTTAAAATCACAAGCAAACCTCTTTCTTGTAATAAATCAGTCAGACAGTCTCTTGAACTATTCCCTTCCATCTTCTTATAACCACAAGATTTACATGAAAAATCCACCTTTAGACACATCTAATGCTGGTAAGGGGGAAAAAACAGCTATTAGTGATGTACCTCACATCTTTTACCCAGTTTGTTCTTTGGTGATGTGTTTTTCTTATTCCTATCGAGACAGAGAAATGACATCACACTTGAAATATTCCCAGTTTCACAACAATGGCATTTGATAGCAGAACATTTTTGAACTATCGAAAACATCAACTTTAAACATCAGGCTTTGGTGTCAGTCTTGCAGAATCAGCGAGCAATGCCTTCTCTCTTGAGCGCTCTTTTTTAAAATAGTGCTAAACAATCATACATGAAGATATTAAACACTAAGTACGCAGAGATACCAATTTCTCCACTGACAGGAGCTCAGAAGACCAAAATTCAATGCAGACACAATAAAACTGATGTACTTGCAGCAATGGGCATGGCCACAATCATGGAAATGCCGCAGTGTTTCAAAACTAGTTGACGAGAAATTGATTCGACTAGATTTACTGTACATGCCGATATGCCCATGGTCATGCCTTTTCTGTGGGTTTTGTCGAAAGTTGTTTGGGGGAAATTTCGAAAATCACACGCTGGAATAGAAACATACATGAGGCAAGTTGAGAAGGAAATGCACGGTACATCAAAAAAGTGAATTATAACTTCCCATCACAAAATAGCAGATTTTCCCTTTAACAGTGCATTATCTCTAACTGGATGTTGTTGATTGGTTTGAGTATCTGACCGATCCTTTCCTCACCTGGACAAATGCTTTGATTGTCTGGCGAAGACGAAGGTGACTGTACCTGTGATACTGTTTAGTGCTGGATGCTCTTGACATGGACCAGATGATGAGTGAGGTGAACTCGTGGCAAAGAGACCCAGGGTCGTTCCTGGCTGAGCGAGGCCTAACAACGAGACACGCGGCGCTATCGGCTGAGGAGAAGGTGTTTGTGCTGATTGTGGAGGGCTTCCTCATTTTCAACTACAGGTAAAGAAAGCAGCGAACAGCCCAGTCACAATGCTTATTCGCGTTATATATAGTGTGCACTTGAGTGGTTTTGTTGCAAACTGATATCGACCATTCTGGAGGGGAAAAAGACACTTATTCTGAAAATTTACTAGTATAAGATTCTAATCAGCGATTGTAATATCTAAAGGGTAATACCTTGTCTAAGTCAGTGGCTGTTGAAATGATAGTACCTGAATCCCCCATATTTCAGACAATGGATTATGTCTTTCAGCCTGAGGGCGTCAGGTAATAATATCCTCTAAAATGAAAAGTGTTCTGGAAATAATCTGTTCCACTGTGTTTTGTTATCTCTCCCTGTAAGGCCCGTCTGTTTCAGTGGATTTAGAAGATAATATGAATGTCTCCTTCCTCACAGCAGCTCAGTATTATATTGTGTGTCCTAATAGTGCCGTCTCCTAGCTCATTTTTGTCTTTCACACTTTGATTGACAGGCCTTTGAATGAGATAATGGACTTAAGATATTTCATGGAAATTCCTTACGATGTCTGCAAGACGAGAAGATGGTGGGGATCTAGTGATTTTTTTCAGACATTTTCAAGTAATAACATATATTTAATATATTTAATTTCAAGCATTTGTTTTCCATAGTGATTGAGTAAGATTACAGAGGAAACATTGCATTTTTAAGCAGAATCGAGTTTGCTTGCTATGGTGGCGGTTTCTTCTCTAGTATAATTGCCTTTCATGAATTTATTCGCCTGATTTTCGTGCATGAACCACATCTGATGAACATTCTGTCTGCTCCTTCATGTGTATGCCCCGCCCCTTTCTCTGACTGACAGTTTGAGGGTGTACATGCCCCCTGATCCCCCCGGTTACTTTGACGGACATGTGTGGCCCATGTACCTAAATAATCGCCAGGAGATGGAGAGCATGACATCGGGTATTGGTGAGTAACTTTGGAGCCACCACTACAGAGATGGCATTTGCAGTTGATACCCTTCTGGATGATGATGATGACAGTGATTATAATGTTATTATATCTGTAATTATGATAGAGGTTAGGATATTAAAGTGGAGGGGAGGCTGGAATCTATGGTAATGGGGATTATATCAGCAAAAATAGTAGTAGTGATGGTAATAAATAAGATCAGATAAATGCCTTCTGTTCAGTATCTATCTCTTTTCTAGTGTCACTGGATGGACTGAAGTCAAAGGAGGAGCTGCTGGCCTCTGTGTATGAGGATGTCACACAGGAAATAGAGAGGCTCAGGGGTAAGTTACTATGGGGAGCGGGGTTTGTTTGTTTAGGAGTATAATTTTAACACAGTTCCCATTGTTGTGGATATTTGTTTGGGCATATTTCCAATATGCAGCTCTAACTTCTAACCTCAGGAAACCATATTGAACTGTATCTAAAATGTCGAGGTGAGGTAAAAGTCAAATGTTAAATTGGATTCTGGTTTGAGAAGACATCTGGATCCAAAAAAAACAGAGAGATGAGGAAGACTGGAGGGGATTTAAGGACAAGGGAAGGAAGAGAGAATAAACAAGTAAACAAGTCCATGTACTGTGGGAGCATTTAAGCATGCTTGTTCTGAATTATGTTTTACGCATATGTAGATGCTTTGAAAGCCAATTATGACATTATTTAAAGTAAATACTCCCACGTAGCACTTAAATAATGCAGGCTTTTTTACAGCAACTGTAAATTATCACTGGAACACAACATAAATACACTTGATTTTGATAACCTTTTACTGTTCACCGCTTCTCTGATGGTGAAATTTAAGCGCAAGGAAATTGGATCTAGATCTGTTCAAGTCCTCTGCTGATGCTGAATCTCTAAAGTGCTTTGAACTGAAACTGATCCTGTGTCTGATGAGGACAAGACAAAATGAATGCTTTGCAAATAATGGCGACTTTTGGGGATACCTGGATGTCTTCCTAACTGCACAGAGGAGTATCAGGGTTGCGAGGGCTAATAATGACCGCCAATCTTACCCTGGATTGCCTCTCATTTTCCATTTCAGTGTTGTAACCTGCTGTAGGCTGTAGTTTCATGATGACTGCTGTGTCACAGTATCAAAAAACGTCTTGTCATGTGTCCATCACGGGGAAACAGCGTTTTCACTAATCAACTCTCAAGCTGTCAAAACTCTCTGTACTCTTGGCGCCAACCACTGTACCTGCCTGCATTGCCTTTGCTGGCACTGATCCTGCTGCTGTTCCACTGTTTTATTTCCAAACAATCCCACAGTGCATGGTGCACACCACGTGACCAGCCAAGGTTGTGGTATTTGTGATATGGTCCATCGTTTAAGTTGTTTCAGATACATGAAAAAACTGCAAAAAGAGAGAACACTACGCAAAGTTGAAAAAAAAACAAACCCATAGCCTAGATCAATACCAACGTCATTATGAATCATTATCATCGATAATCACTGATCTGATTTTTCATGCATGAACCACAGTTGATGAAAATCCAGCCTGCTCCTTCTTGTGTATGCCCCGCCCCTTTCTTTTATTGATCATCAATCATCGATACCTGTAAGAATCATGTCTCAGGGGAGGCGTGCCGCATTACTGCGTCCCGACCAGCAGAGCACGCCACTCTCCAGTGTCTCTGCTTGACAACATCAGTGTGAAGACCGTGGGAATCTAGGCGGTCAGTTAGTCAGACCTTTAGAGGAAGCAGTTGGTAAAGAAGGCCAAATGTAGTCAGTCTGACTCGTCTTCCCCTCTCAACTCAGAATTTAAGTTTCTTTGCTGTGGTGTTGAGTCTAGGTGCCCCAAAGTTTGGACAGACAAGAACAAGCCCTCCTGTATCCCTGCGGCTCTCAGCCTTCTTAATCCACTGATGAACAGATAATGAAGTAATCCTGTATGCATTATTTATTGCATTGCTTGGCTTCTTCTTATTTGTTTTATTTTGTTGAATTTCTTTTTTACATCTTCCATATTTATAAGGGCCTTAAGAAATGTGTTTTTAATTGTTCTTAATTGAAAATTTTGTGTCAGGTTGGTATCAGCTGTCACTGCCACGTCTTTGCTTACGTCTGTTCTTCCCTGCCTTCCCTTCTGTCTGCTCATGTTGTTGTCTTGTTGTTTTCGTTGTTGCTGCAACACCAGTGGGGAATAAAACTCATCTTGAAACTTGTTATTTTGTCATGCTTTGTCTACAGAAAGCGCCTGAAATGGAGAACTGAATTAATTTACACCTAGAAGATGGACGCTGCTGCTCAGGCTGACGTGATAGAGTTTCATCTTTTGGAGTAAAACATGATAAGCTGGAAAAGACGGAGACCAAATATGTAGTTTACCTCCTCTCGGGTAAATGTTGTTTATATAGTACCTATAATAAGTAGTATCTTTCTCCGTAAACCCAAAAGCCCACCAGTGTTTTCTACATTTATGTCAGGGCTGCTATTTTGACAGGTGTTTAATGATTATTATTATTGATTATATGTATTTCACTGTTACACTTTGATTATCACTGCCTTGATCATGTCATGGCTCATGATAATAAATGCAGAAATAATTTTTTTCTGTTGATTGTATTTCGTAATGTTATAACACTCAGGACACATTTGGTCACTGTATCTACTCTTCCTGTGTGTGTTAATCATTATTATGTGCCAAACTGTGTAGTCCTATGTAATTTTTTAGGTTAACAAATTAATTAAGGATAATGTGGCATACTACTATATGTCTGGACGAATGACCCTTGAACTGTGGGCTCTGACATGTTACAAACTTCACCGAGGAAGGATCGAGCTGGCTCTGGGTGTACAGGGCTCACTTTGGTCCAAGGTCAATGGACTTGAGCCTGTATTGTTATTTCTAATAATTTATGTCATGAAGTTGAAGATAAAGCTTGTCAGTGAAGGCGTGTGCGCGCGTGTGTGTGTGTGTGTGTGTGTGTGTGTGCCTTTGTGTCTGTCAGTATTGAGTCATGTGAAGTTGCATAAAATCAGTCATTTGGTAATTTGTAAGTGATACTGTAAATGCACTAAAGTTATTTCCTCTAAATTTTTTCAAACTAACATGGAAATGTATGTTGTCAGTGCCTTGTAAAAATATTCTTTCGCCTTAGCTCAAATTTTATTGGACTGGAAATTTATCAGTGTTGGAATAAGTCTTTTCACCGTTGAATCCAGTGTGCTTAAATAAACCATGAATATTTTGTCATTGACTTTGTTATTGTTTGTTATTGACTCAAGCTATTTTACAAAAGAGCTCACCAGCAAACGTCTAATCGCCAAATGCTGCTGCCCTTTTGTCCCATTGAGGCAGTTTCTAAGTGGGCGTTCATTAACACTATCAATAAATAGGATTTATCACCAGTTGTAAGGGCATTTATACCACAGTATTTCCCATATGGAGGTTATTCAGATATGGCACACATGCCTTATCTCTCTATAAGCATTTGAATTGGTCAAAACTGAGCATTAATGCCAGATAAGTGTAAATGAACCCAAAGGACTGGTGTCTTCTTCTCTTATCCAACCTGCGCACAAAACTGTCTTCAGCTCCTTTGGATGAAACAACTACTAAAAATGTGAGAAGTATGTGACTGCACTGAGAAGCAACCAGTAGAACAGGTCTGGAAACACAATTTTAAAACTGGACCAACATCCTCATTTTAACTGTATGACTACTTTTGGCCAGAATACGGGTCATATTTGTAAAGTAGCCTGTTAGAGTAAAGAATCACCTGCAGGTACCAACACAGCATTTACTCTTGTTGATGTACATTGGTAAATTGGTGTAAATCTTGAAGGTGGAAGTTTGAGCTACAGGGCTATTAGAAAATCCTTTTTTCCTCCTTGGGTGCTCTGTTATAGACACGTGTAGTATTTTTCTTAGTTTGTGGAAAATGAAAATGGAAGCTCACAGACCACTATATGGTAGGATTATGCCTAATAGAAACCTTTATTGTTATTTTACAACTGTACTAGATTTTGTATGCAATCCCACATGCTTAAAAATACACATAAAACAAATAACATAATTAATAATTAATAAAAAATAATGTAATTAATAATTACATTTCATACAATAAGCAACCTGTAGCCTTACTATTTATGCTGGATTGTATATTAACCTTGGTGAGTGGTCAGAGATGCAAATATCCTGTGTTGTATTTTGTCCTTAAGATGTCATGCAATTAGCCTATACAAAACTAATTAGAAAAGCAGATTCAAACTAACTAACTAACTAACTAACTAACTAAATATATTTTCACTAGGGGAGGAAATCATTCCATACTCCTACACCTATTGGTATGCAATTTTAAAATAAATGAAACACAGTTAAACTATCAGATTATCACAAACAGGCTACATTGGCGTGCAATTTAATTTATAAGCACAATTTTTCACCACAAAGTCATTATCTCTGAAATACTGGTGATATTTTGTGTTTAAAAAAAATTAATAAAGAATTGTTCTGACAGAAATATCTTTTTGCTGACTCAGCTGATGCTCGTCGTATGAACTATGAAATTATTTCTCAATTCATTTTTCCCGTCAGTCAGCCGAAAGAAGCTGCTAATGTGGGCTATTCCTGATGGTTCGGTAGGATTTTTTAAATTAAGCTCTTTCTGTGGTTAAGAGTTGAGGTTACACCCTAACTGAATGAAACACTCCTAGTGGGAAATTTTGTTCCTTATCATCAATAAGAGAGCGACTGGCTCTGTGTTGCAGAGGGAGGTTGTCCCGAAGCTTTGTGTCCCTGCACAATGGAGCGCCTTTCCTGACAATATTCTGTCAATCAGTTTGGTCGTTGCCTCACAAATAACTTTTTTTAATTTTAAAAGAGTAGAAAGGTTTCCTTTTATTTTACCCTGCAAAGCATTTTCTCAGGAAGGAACATCTAAATATAAATTGATCCTTGTTGCACAACTCAGCTAGAAACCGCTCTCCATCTTTTCTGGCATTGTCACTACTCCAAACAAAAATTATTACTTTATGAACATGTTATTATCAGATTCTGTGCCTATGAAAGGAAATATTATAAATCTATTGATTGTTCTAGACAAATTCTATTGCCTGTACATAATATTATAAACCAAATGCCCGTTTTTACAGTTTTTAATTGATTTTATTGACTGAAAATTTTGAACCGTGCAGTAAAAACCAATAAAAGGGCTCATAAAATAGGCCGATGTGTTTAAATAAAAAACAATCTCAGCAGTTCTGAGCACAGTTTGAAGACAAGTTTCATTCACTCAGTGATTTTCTGCAGAGAGCCGGACTCTGAGTTTGGAAAGACAAGAGACACTTGTTTTCCATCTATGAGTTGTGCGCTGTCTCCATATGCGCACTGATTCTTTAACTGTCTATACAAGTATAATTTATGCCTAAATGTTATTTTTTCATCATTATTATTTCTATGTGTTTTTGTAAATTTTTCCTCCTCTTCTGCTGTTGTCCCCCCACCCACCCGGCATGACTGCGTGACTGAATTTTGCACTTGCTATGGAAAGCAGAAAAAAAATGCTGCGTTTGCGTTTGAGTTTCGCCCTGTCACATGACTTTTATGGCCTCTAATAAATTGCAAAATGCAACCTGACCCGTGAGCGGAGCTGAATAGTTTTCCCACGTCCGAAACAGTCAAATTTTTACCAAAAAGTACATGCAATCAGCGGAATAATCACTTTTAACCGCAGCTGTCAGCTCGTCAGACCAGCGCGTAGAGTACAGGATTCACCTCATGCAAATCTGGATATTCCTGACTTCCCCGTACAGACTTGTATCCTGACTGCGGCGTCTTCCGTTTGCGGGCACTTCCTAAACGACCCATGCTCTTTATAAGCTGCGATTTGGCTCAAAGTCTCCCCTGTGCACCGCAGGAGACGTAAAAATGTCCAGCAAAGGATTCGCCACATACGCGTGTTTATTTTTTGTGTGTTGTTGCAGCAATGCGTTGCCGACGAGGTCCAACCCGGAGGCTGCAAACCAGAGACCAGTCATCGGTAAGTGAAGAGTAAATACTGGGCATTTGACTTTTTCTTTTTATTGGAATCGGACAGACATCACCTTACACACAACACTATAAAAACCAGAGCTAAAGACTAACACAATTAATCAATATAGACTAAAGAAAACAATAAAAAAAATTGGATTACTACTCTGTTTATCTTGGTTCACTTCAGATTGACCTGCTTTGCTACATGCCTGTTTGCTTTTACTTGCCCTGTTGCTTTATTCATGTTGCTGTGTCTTCCTCAGGTGTTTTGACTCAGATGGTTGTAGATGAAGACATGAAGCCATTTGGGAAGACCTACATACCCTCCTCCTATGTGAAATACATTGAGTCAGGTGGAAGCAGAGTGATGCCAATCCGGTAAGCTTGGGCTCTCAGTGCAGAATCAAGAAAGCTGGAGCTGCAGCCCCTCAGGTTGTGTGTGCAGGTTGCTAAACCTATCACTCAGGGATCTAATGGGGGGAAACAAACAAAACAAAACAAGCTAAAGTGATTTTACCCACTCTTGGCCCCAACTTTTTATCCTGACTCACATTTTTATGAGGAATATCAATAGCATAGATCATACCATTAGACTGATCTGAGAATGTGATGTTTTAAAGAACAAATCATAAATCTGTGTGTTTCTGAAATTAGAATTGATATTTGTTTGCATTTGTGGTTGTTTCATTTTTAGGCTGGAGGCCATAGTTTGCCCTCCCATTGTATTGCTGCAGCTTACACCTGCTGCGCAGTATACACAAAAAGTATTTCCTGTAGCCAAAATTAACTTTCCTGCTCATGTGATTGGTGGTTTAGTGAAAAGCCAAGTCTTATCGCTGTATGGTAAACAAGTGTTATCACGCTTTCCCCCACAGACTGACTCACACCACTGCAGAGTATGAAAAAATCTTCCAGTCGATAAATGGGTGAGCTGATTGACTTCTAAAGTAAAAGATTATATAAATATATAAAACAGTAAAAAGTGAAATAGGCCATCTCAGTCGTTCACATAATGGCATAAATAGAGGAGAGTTACATTTAAGTCTTCAATAAATATGAATACCAACTGTTTTCAGTCAGAGGCTGAGATGCTTGATGACACAAATCTGTCACTGTCCTCTCCTAACTGTGTGATCTCCATCTAGCCTGCTCTTCATCGGGGGAGCTGTCGATTTAGAGAAGTCAGACTACGCCAGGGTGGCGAAGATCTTTTACAGGCTCGCCGTCACGGTTCGTACAGCAGAATATTTTTCTCATGGTCTCTTTTTGAGGAGTTGTGACACTCTGCTTTATGCTTTTATTCCTTGTTTGTTTTCGGTTTTTGGAGCTTCTGAAATGTGTTTGTACGAATACTGACATGGCATAAAAGCTGCCACGCTGTACATTTCAGAGTTTAGATGTCACTTGTTGTCAATGTTGAGACCTCTGAATGTCACTGAATAAAACTAATGATAGAAACAGTGGACTGAAGCCTTGTGCTGCTGTGTGTGTGTATGTGTGTGTGTGTGTCTCAGGCCAACAATGCAGGGGACTTCTTCCCTATCTGGGGCACATGCATGGGCATGCAGATCCTGACTGTCCTGGTGGCTGGCGAAAGTCTGATGACAAACACCACAGCTGAGAACATCACTCTGCCCCTCAACCTGACTGAAGGTGAGCTGAGCCGGGATGTGCCCGCTGAATTAATCCTGATGCGTTTACACTGGATCAGGTTTAGATTGATTAGATTAAATTGATTAGATTATCAGTTTACTGATATATTGGGTCATTCTCTGCCTGCTTTTGAATATCAGATATCAGTGTGTCCATGTTTCTTTTTTTATTCTGAAAGATGTTATTCTTGCTCTTTTAAAAAAAAAAGATTTTTAATATTGTTTGCCAGAATGTTTTTATTTTGCATTAGCAGTATTCTCTTTGTTCCTTTTGTTTATTCAGACATCTCATTAATTAGATTTAGATTACATTTACTTCAGTATTGCTTTTCTTGCTTATGTTTTTGCCTAGGATTTTTCAAATTTAGTGATATTGATTATTGGCTGTTATTGGCTGTAAACAATTTGCAACACTTCTGATTTTTTTTTTTCCTTTCTGTTGGTTTGACAACATTTTGTAACTTTTTGTTAAGAAAAGTGTATTATACAGCAGGTTATGTGTGTTAACTTAATGGGCGATTGAAACATCTCAGGAAAACTGCATGTGTGTGATTCTACCACTTGGTGTCAGTGGATCCAAGTTCAGCAATCAAAGCAATCAGAGCCTCTGCTATTACTAATACATCATCTCTGCATTTGTATAGTAAATGTGGGTCCCTGCATCATTTATATGGTAACTTGGTAACATGGTAACAATATTCTCCTCCTGTCTTGCAGAGGCGTATTCTAGCAGGATGTTTCAGGATTTTCCCACTGAGGTCATGAGGGCCTTAACCCAAGAGCCTCTGACTGCCAATTTTCACAACTATGGAGTCTTAGTAAAGGTGCGTCCCTCCGGCAAGCGCAGTCAGCGTATGTGTTTCACTTCCACTATTAGAGTTTTGTCCTATTATTGTGCTAAGATTAAAATCACAAACACATGTCTAATCATTTGCCCAGTAACAAAAACATACAGGAATGTGTCGTTGTGTAACCGCTGCGGAGGAACAACAGAAAATGTCACGCTGTTTCAAATGGTGTTACTGACACAGAGCTCACTTACACATAAGGACAAAAGAAACAGGACCTCACAGTGCATATAGGAACTTGAAAGAAATGCATTTTTTTTTTGCATATAAACACTTCACATGTATACTTTCATTGTGTCACCTGTTATGAAATTAGCTACTGTCACTGGAAATTATATGGGTAAAATTATGAGGAAGTGATATGTTTAGGATAAGTGAGATATCACTCTTACAGGCGTTCCAGGAAAATGAGAAGCTGCAGAAATTCTTCTCCATTTTGTCTTCAAACATCGCTGACAACGGAGCCCATTTTGTCTCAACCATAGAAGGTTACTGCATTATTCTTTTTTAATCTCAATTTCAAAGAGACATGTTATAATTGCATCATTACTATATAAAAGGGAAACAAAAACAGAACCGTAACATGTTTGTATGTGTTCCCTCCTGCAGGTAAGAAGTATCCCTTCTATGGAGTGCAGTGGCACCCTGAGGTGAATCGCTTCCAGTGGGATAGCAATCATAATTTTCCTCACTCCACAAATGCCATCAAAGTGTCCTCTCTCCTCGCTGAGTTTTTTGTTAATGAAGGTAAGCTGGTAAACACTCACTTACTCACAGCAAAATGTTCCAGCGTTAATTTTTTTAATTTTCAGTGCCGCATGTTTCAAGTTGACAAGTGTTGTTGATCAAAGAGTTTGGTTGTCTCCCCACAGCTGAAATGACTCTGGGTCTGAGCGTGCTCTGATAGGTGTGGACTGATGTAAACATGGTGTTGACTCTAATGCTCTCACAGTTAAATTAACATTGACAAGCTTGGCTGAAATAGGGTGGTGCTGAGCTAAATAAACTCATAAGATTAGATGATCAAAGACAATATGCGGACACATAGGCGATGGAAATTGTGCACAGTTTTCCTCAAGCTTGGATAAGAATATCAAATAGAACAAAATGAATGTAAAAATATCATATCAGGTAAAAAATAAAAAAAAAATCTCACCTTTGATAGAAATCAACTGGGCTATGGGGAAATTATACTGGCATCTCAAAATAATATAACAATTAAATATAATAGCGCTTTAAATAGTTCTATTCGACACGGTTATCCCATGGGAATCATCAAAGTGTCATCTGATCTTAACCTATTCTATTCTATTCTATTCTATTCTATTCTATTCTATTCTATTCTATTGCTTCCAGGCAGAAGAAGTTTACATGATTTTGACATGGCTAAGGGAGCCGCCTCGTCGCTCATCTACAGCTACACGCCTGTCTTCGCTGGAAACTTCACCGGATATGAGCAAATCTACTTCTTCTGACATGCCCAAGTTTCTGACCACTGCGCTTGCATGCATGTGCAACCGCACTTCAGCCCATAACAGCACATCTGCTGGTTTTAATCACAGACCTCCAAACAAAGGCTGATTTCAACCATGTGTGTGCTGACTCACTGTGCATTTTTCTGACGTTATATCAGCAACAAAAAAAAAATCTTGATTTCTGCATCGCCACTCTCCCAGAAAGGGTTTGCCATTTGCTTCATCAAAAATAAATGCCAAGATTTTTGCATCTTTTTGTACTTTTTAAGTGATCATTGACATTTAATAAATGAATTAAGGATTTGTCTTTGAAGATGTGGTGTTGCTTAATGGTGTGAGGCTGATACTGATGAGAGAGATGCTCTTGAGGAGGAGGAGGAGGAGGAGGAGGGGGCGGGGGTCATTTTGTCGCTTGAATAATTAGTGCATACATAAATAAGAGATGGTCACTGGCACAAAATGCATGCAGTCCGTCCAGCCGAGCCGTCACAATAGAAGTCAGCGCAGGCGGCCTGAGGATTGGCCACACCGCATGTCAGTAGCGTTTGCGGGGGCGGGAGTAGGAAAATCGAGCCAGTGCTCCAGTTTTCCCTCACCACAGATGCTGGGTCAGTGTTATGCCGTCTAATAATAATAGAGTCAAAACGGTGCGCAGGGGGGAGAGAACCACATCACCATTTCTCCTTTTGAATTCACAGCCTGCACCGGTCAGGGATGATCCACCGCGACATAACGTAGCCCAGTCTTTCTTCACGTTTTCCTTGAAACTTTCGACAACATTTTTTCTTTTAACGGCCTCTTCATAGGCTGTTGCGCTATTGTCTCCACCTTTTACGCTGGCAGCGAGCGTCATTTGGGTCTCCTCTGTAGTTTATTGCAGCCATCCATCTGCACCCACTGGCGGCTGCGGCCGTGCGGCGCCTTGTTGATAAACACGCATCGGATCCCGTCAAGGACTCCCTCCGGTGCATTGATGCACCCGTTTCAGTGGTGTAACGGTGAGCGGTCACTTTATTCTCAGCTATACAGGCCTCTGTAATGTGTGAAAATTGAATTATGGTAGTAATCTTCACGCTGGAAGGTGTAATGTTGAATTAACTATACTCCAAGTCGCAGTTAATTTGTCACGTCCATAGCCTATTTTCCAAACTGGGTAATTTCCAGTGACAAATAGCCTATTTGTCGCATGTCGCCCTTAAAAATTTAATATTCATGTAAGGACTTCTAGCGCTCCTCTGCCACTCAATACTGAGTTTAAGATGATCTGAAGTGTAGTATCAGTGTAATATTTCAATAATGTTCCTCAAAGGATTCACATTTTTTGCTGTGATATTTGTATATTTGTAAGATTCTGGCCTCAGCAGTGCAATAAGCTCATATAGATAAAGACTGTAGGCTACTGGTCTATTTTTCCTTCTTCCTGTTAGTCAGTTTATTTAGACCAGTGGGGCTGGTTGGTATGTTTACTTATCTGATTTAGTGTCATCCAGGGCCACGGAGGCACTGCTCTACTAAACATTTGGCTTCACTGCCTAATCCAGTTTATGTTGCCTGTATCTTGAGTTTCTCACTGACTCGCTCAACCTTGAGCATTAGGCTCTCCCCAAAGGCAAAGTCTGATCATCTGTTCTATCTTGCTTGAACTGCTGTCCCGTCACCCCGTTTGTATCTGGAGCCACATCAGCGACGGCTTACAAAATGAATCCCTTCTTTTCCAGTTAAATGGTGTGTGTGTGTGTGTGTGTGTGTCAGTCCTTTATTGTCAGGGTAAAACCTGGAGAAGATGATGGATTAGTGGACTTTCCTCTGACTTGCCTGTTGGAGTGCAGCAGCCACGGTCTCCTCAGTGGACTGTTGGTGGTGTGCAGACAAGAACAATTACTCCCTTTGTGCTGCTCAACCCCCCTGCTATTCATAGGGGAAATCGTCCTGCACACACACACACACACACACGCACGTACATTCAAGACACACACGCACACACATACACAGAAACACAGTATCAAAGAATGACATTCTGCACACAGAATGAATGCAATATCAGCCAGCAGCCGCAGCTCAGTATTTGCTCTATGTGTCAGTATCTGTGATAAAGACAGTGGGTATTTGTTCCAGTTTTCTGCATGACACATCTAGTGCCTTCATGCGTGTGATGGAGTTTTGAGACAACCTAGTTTTTTTCTTGAAAGCCAGCAGCAGGGTTGAGTTTTTCCCTCATGTGAACTGTTGAATATTTGATGGCAAGTTCTGCCTGTAGTTCAGGCAGCAGCAGCAGCAGCAGCTTTGTGCAAACACTGCTTATATAGGACGAAAACCCCCACCAGGCATCTCATCCAGACAAGCAGCTGTAGAGTTATTGTGTTTTACAGCTCTCGCTCAAGTAGGTGAGGGACTTCTTCACTTATTGAGTGACAACATGAGCGTCTGGCAGGCGTTTGAAACTCATAACGGCCGGCTCTGGTTCTGTGTCCTTCAGTGTGAACTTGGTCTACAGCGTTTCCCTTTTCTGCATCTGCTTCTCTTGGCACCATGGCAACGGGTTCCTCTTGAGTGTGCCAATATAGGTCAGTGGTCACGCAGGGCTCCACCCAGTGCAAAACTCAACATATAGCTGTCTGCTTTATATGCATGCAGAGATGGAGGGAGATGTGAATATGCATCCATATGCACTGACATACATCCACAAGGGTTCTCATACAGATGACCCACATTTGAGTGTGAGTCTGCAGCGGCTTCACAGGTGATTTGTGCCGTCAGCTGCGAGGTGATTTGCACACGCAGTCGAGAGCATGACACACACTACTCATTCTGTCTGTCTCTCTGTCCTGATGATCTTGGTGATTTGATTTGTTTGGTGGATGAAAAAGTAATGGAGACAATGAGGTTCGCCAGATGAGCCCTTTTGGTTTATTAATGTCATTTTCAAGGCCTGTGCCAGTACATGCAGCATTCTTGCCTGCATATATTTTATTTTATCATCATTATTGTCTATCTATCTATCTATCTATCTATCTATCTATCTATCTATCTATCTACTGATGGATAGATCGCTACACTGTATGTTTCTGGGTGTTAATGGGCCAATTAGTGTGTGCTGGCTGAGGATTAGCCAAACATCAGTGTCTCCTTCATTGATTGTCTCTGAGGGGGTGAAGTAATTTAGCCGTGGAGCCACCCATCTGCAGCCCTTGATGTGCTTCAGTAGATGGAGAATCACCTCTTATTTGGAGAGACTGGAGCTAAGAGCCGGCAAATATTGATCGTCCAATCTTACAGCTCCAACTCTGAGGTGGTAGAAATGTCAAATAGAAATGTCACCATATTATTTTTGATGTGCAAGTTATTAGAAATGCTGGGATCGATGAAAAACCATACCCCAAGTAACAAATTCTATTCATTTGATGATGGTGTGTACAGTGCAATTTCATTATAGTATTTTTCTATAGGAAGGAGAGGTAACTGTGTGCTGGTTTTCACTCCACCCAAACACCACAGCAGCTGATTTCACTGACTGCTGCACCTTCAGTCAGAGAGGAGGAACTAATCTGTGAAATCAGCTGCTTCAGTGTTTGGGTGGAATAAAAAAATCTGCAGACTCTTGCCCCTCCATGACACTCCATTGCCCATACATGCTGTAGATAATTTTATATCTGCACACTGGGGGAGATTCAGCTCATTCTCCAGCTGCAGTTCACTATCTGTCACTGGGTTGGTATGACCCAGCTCGCACAAAGCCTCCACTCACATGCATAGATAACAACACACAAAACACAAATACACCGAACACAACTCTCTCTCTCTCTCTCCCTCTCTCTGTCTCTATGTAATTGTTTCTCCCATCTCTCTCTCTCTCTCTCTTTCTTCTATTGTTGGCACTCTTGTGCTTAGTCTCAATGTAAACACAAACACATACCGCACAATACATCTAAGCTGGCAATTAATGCGCGCGCACACACACACACACACAATAAATACAGGCTGTCTAGTTGTCCCCCCTCCCCCTCCTCTCTTGCTCTCTACCTCTGACCTTGACTGCTCGCTGGCAGACACCAGAGCTACACAGATAATCTACTTCATGATACAAACAAACACACACAAAGGAGTTTAGCGTCAGACCAAGGAAGGTGGATGGGACAATAGACTTTTCATGGGAATTCCATCTGTTTGGACTGGAACCAATTCCAAGATCTCCTAAAAACACCCAGTTCAAGGAATTAAATAATACAGCTGAGGGAGCGAGTTTACACGGGGTCAGATACCTGTATCTCATTCTTTTTTGTGTTGTTTGCAACATAAGGAGGGTTCATTATTTTATGCTGCCTGTTAAGTTACACTGCACTGCTAACCCTAACCCTAACCTTTACTGTCCTGTTTTATTTGTCTTATTTTGTTGCAGCTTGTTTTCTTTTTAATTTTATCTTATTCCCTCTATTCAAATCTTCTTAATTAAATGTATTTGTATTGCCTTATGTTGCTTTTATGTTTTATGTAAAGCACATTGAATTGCCTTGCTCTTGAATGGGCTATACAAATAAACATGCTTTGCTTTGCCTTGCCTATAAAAAAAAAAAAAGGCACTTAAAGTGCGAGCTGCTTTGAGATTTTCTTGCCACCATATTTTCTAACAATGAGCCTCAGCTGATTGCACAACCTCAATAGCTTTGCATCAGTGATAATAACTGTCTCCTCCATCCACATTAATGGCTTTACATGAGAAAGACCTGTTACTTAGAAATGAGGCTATGGCTTGTCATGAATTGCATCGCTGTTGCTTAGATACACCAATCGTGTGTTGTACATGTGTAAATACATTGTCAGATGCTTGGCTTTGGATTCTATGTAAGTAAGATAAATCAAAGTCTTTGCTTGTTTCAGTGTTTGTAATATGGATGTAAATACACAGTTCCAGACTTTTACAGAGATCTCACTTGATTTTTTTTCTCACCGTGTGTACCATCTCACACGACTGCAACATGTTTGTCATGCATGGTACGTGTCACGTTCAGTATCTGTGCTGTTGTCGAATGCTAATTGATTCAGTGCCAAGGGTGACCACTTAAAAAGTCACCCTTGGCACTGAATGGGTTCAGATAGATGATAACGTAGAAACTGAACCCATTCAGTCTCTGTGGGTGATAATGCTTCGTCACTCGTCAGCCACACATCAGTGGGTTGAGCAAAAAATGATGAGACGCTGGGTGCTGACGATGCTTTCACAAGATCACCACGATTTTTTCCTTCCACATGATCAGTGATGGCTGCCTCACCCAGGTCAAAAGATTTCACACAATGTTCACACCATGCTCTTTTGTCCATTTTAGGGCCCTTTGTCAACTTTTTTTTTTTTTTTTTTATATATTTTGGATGGGTAAGTCATTTCCCAGAAAACTTGCATTTCATTGATTTATGCACTGTAATGTGTACAGGTGTTTGAAGCGTTCTACCCCACCCTCTCAGTGGAAAACAGATTTCAGCTCGCTGCTCCAAACGTGAACAAAATCAAAATGTGCTGCTTGTATGACCAATTTATTATTGTATTAAATTGCCTTTTTTTTTTTAGGAAACTGTAAATACAATCATTAGTCTGGGAACTCAAATATTTTTCCATACTCCCTCCCCTTTTTCCACGCTTATCCAGACCTGGAAATGATTGAAATCATAGGCTATTCCCTATTTTTTCATACTTTTCCAGACAATGTAGGCACCCTGTGTGCAGGAATAGGCCTATGTATATCATATGAGAGTGCAGCATTGAAAGAATCCTCTTTATCTCTATTTCTCAGTCTCTTTTAACTCACGCAAAGTCACACACACTCTTTTTACGTATCCCTTTCTCTCAATAAGTGCATTTCTGTGTGTGTCTGTGTGTGTGTGTTGGTCTGTATGAAGCTCCACTGTTTGGCTTCCATTAGAGGCGGACACAGCTGCAGGTCAGACCCTCAGCTGAGTGGAAGAGTGTATTACACAAAAAGTGTGTGTGTGAGACCATGCATTCAATTGTGTGTGTGTGTGTGTGTATGTATGAGAGAGGGAGAGAGAGAAAGAGAGATGGACACTGTATATGCAGTGGGTGTCAGGCCTTTTTCTTTGTGCTCTTGCTCGCGTGACTCTTAACTCTCAGCCATGTTCTCACGTTCTCAAGTGGGTGCTTCCACTAAGTGTTGACTCAACACCCCCTCTGTCCTGATGCAGGGTGTTTCTGTGGTCTGGGACTGGTCTACTCCAACAAGTCGTGCACCATGCCGCCCATCACCTTCCAGGACCTGCCACTCAACATCTACATGGTCATCTTCGGCACAGGCATCTTTGTCTTCATCCTCAGCCTTATATTCTGCTGCTACTTCATCAGGTGAGAGAAGAAAAAAAGCAGGAATAAGTGGTGGAGATTGTGTGTGTGTGTGTGTGCATGAAAAAGCTGGCGAGGGAGGGAGGGAGAAGCGAGGAAGAGGGTGACGTCTCCCTCTGTTGACATTGAACTCCCTGGTGAGCCAAAGGGCCGTTTTTGTCCGAATGACAGGATATGAGACAACAGGAAGCAGCCTGCCACAAAGTGTGAGGACAGACGGCAGTGCATTGAGGGGAGCGGGCTCAGCGGGGGGGAAATGAAGAGAGTTTATCAAAAACATGAACTTCCACATGCTCTACCTTACGTCAACATCAACACCTGCAACCATGTATTGTGGTTGGCTCCACATTTGGTTCATTTTTTTTCCAAAAGGCCTAGGAATGCAGATTAAACCCCTGGATTTTGCAAATTACATGTCACTAACGCTCA
Organism: Myripristis jacobus; assembly: GCA_900302555.1. NCBI lineage: Eukaryota > Metazoa > Chordata > Actinopteri > Holocentriformes > Holocentridae > Myripristis > Myripristis jacobus. The sequence goes on along the minus strand of OMLB01034498.1, from coordinate 39,154 downwards.
TAGGTGTTATACAGTTTTCCCCCATCAACTTTGTGTGTATATGCCTTTTACTTGGCTCATTTGTTTCTTTAAGGCAACTAGGTTATTCTGAAACTAGATTGTTAACCAGCCAAGTAAAAGTAGTGCCATAAACCAATCAAAACACTTGAAAACCTTGACATTTGGGAAATTTTTTGGTCAATATTAAATGGTCAACTTTTCCACTAATGGGAGATCAAGTGAGACACAAAGCCAGTAAAATAAAATAAAATAAAAGCCAGTTCTACCTGGCATTAGGAAATTTGTATGTTGTCAGTATACGTTGCTCAGGCAACTACTGAGAAATGTTGAGCTTCAATTTGAACTTGCCTCGTGTGCCACAGCCTTTTAAGGCAGGAAACCAGGCAGCTAGGTAGGTTTTCCTGCTAATCCAACAAGGTATTTTTACCCCTCAGTGGGAATTATTATTTATTGAAAAGATAAACTTGTGAAAATATAAAGTGTACAGGGTCAAATAGCATCTAATCTGGACTAGAGCAAACTTTGGTCATGCAACCAGACCATGTCCAGCTTTTAGATAATGTCAGTCATGATTGATCTAAAGTAGGCCTTATATGGCTATTGAGGTCAGGCAGAAATTTATAGCCTTGATTCTTCTTTTTTGTTTGACCTGGGCTCATTGTTAAACTGACCATCAACAGTGTCAGAAAAGGCTGCATCCTTCCTGCCTCTCCAAAAGGACTTGCATATGAATCATAACCACTGAGTCACTTCCTTTAGCCCCATTAGAGCACTGAAGGCAGTCTGGGGTAGGAGTGTGATTGTGAATTCATTTATAGACTTGGGTGATTCATCAAATGAATGCTGAGTGATGAATGCCACTCTGTGTCAGGCACAGGTTTCCTATTATCCCTCTCAGATGGGCTCTAATTCCCGTGTGCAAAGGACTTTGTTATGTTTGGTTATAACATGACAACAAGATGCTTGAATTGGAAATCTGTCTGCCCTTGTATGTTGTTTGTCCTATTGACACGTCCTCCATATGTTAATTAAATCAAATTATGTATGTATGTCTTTACTGGTTTGCTCAACACACACAGCACATCCTTTTGGCAACACCCTGCATCACATTCAGACAGTTGCTGTACTATCATTGGCACAAACTGGGGGTGTGCAGTACTTGCAGTTTCTGTGGGTGCAAAATCATAGGGGTGTCAAAAGAACAGACCAAAAATATCATATCAGGAATTTTACCATGATCTGTCATAACACCTCTCATCGCAAGAAGAAATCCTATCGTGGGCACTGAAATTCAGGCGTAGCAGAGCAGCTACTCAAAGTGACACAGCGGCAAATCGCAGAAACTAGTGAGCAGCAAGGGAACGCTGAAGAAGCTTTGGCCAGTGAGGACAGCATGGTGGGTGTGAGCCAAGATATTCCTGGTTCCTCTGAGCCATCAGTGTGGCATGCCCCCACCAAATTAACTGACTCATTTTATTTTGACGACGCTTGAGAGCTTGTGAAATGCACGTCGCAAAAGACGAGAAGAGAAAGCAACAGAAGATTTTTTAAAACTTATAATGTTACCAACTCAGTGGGAACATGACTGGACAATAAAACAAACAAGGTGCACTGCTTTGCATGCAAACTTTGCATGTAACAAATGCTTAGTTAGATTAGCTGATCCTTTAAAGTGAGAGACAATTTGGAGTCTAGATAACGATTGGGCAAAAACATTGTAAGTCAGCTCAGAAATCCTAAAGAAGTGAAAAGCAACACCCACAGAGTCAGAGGAAACATCTGGAGAGACATCTACTCTGCTGATCTAAGAGTGGGTGGGTTTCAAGTCATTTCTATTGCAGGAGTGAATGCCACAGCTTGACCCCAATAAAGAATGTATCCAAAAAAATGATGCAATTGACTGCAATGACCATTTTGATGAAGGACATCGTGAAAGCAAAGCAGGCCGGGTTCAATGCGGTTGTTGAAACTTTCAGTATATTTGCGACAGATTGCAGGACACCAGGATGATGACAAAGATATTTTGCACTGTCACTGAAAATAATAATATGATGAGAGATGGACGAGCCTGTCTTTGACTATTTCTGCACAGTGACTGATGTTTTGCAGAGATGTCAATCAAGAAATTTACCCTGCAAGCTGTCTTATGAAAAGATGCAGGACAGCCACAGATTACACTTTAAGACATTCTGACTTTGTTTACCCGTGTTCCTTTTTATTCCGCAAATAAAGGCACCGGGGCTTATTTTATTCCAGATTTAAAGGTGTAACAGTGATAGATTATGATACAACTAAATATTCTATATGTAAAATATGTAAGATGATTTTGCTGAAACTTTGTATTACACAATACTATTATCCTTAAAATAAAGTCAGTGAAAATGTGTTATGCAAGGACATGCACCGTGTGACCCACAGGACCTTGATAAATAGGTTTTGGCGCCCCTGTGTACAAACGTTCACACCTGTTGCACAATATTGTTAGTTTATACAATAGGAACTGGTCGTTAGCCGCTCGGTATGGATTTTCTGTTGTTGCAATCAAGGTACAAAAGCTGTACCGCAAAGTCTGAGATCCGTGTTATGCCCCCTTTCACCCACAGCACATCATTCTCTAGGCATGGGAAACCTCCATGCATATAAAATGTGTATCCTCACATTGTTCTGCATGGGAGATTGTTAGCGCCAATCAGCATAAACAATAAACCAAGAGACAAAAACAATGAATGCCGTCGTTTCCCACTCTTTAAGTAAAGTCTCTGCCAGATATGACTTTTTATTTATGGGGATCAGAAATAACAGTCAGCTTTCATCTCAGATGCTCTCGTTGCATTTTGTTTTGAGGCGAAAACAGCAGACAGTGACAGACATGTGAGCCTATGTTTAGTAGTGAGAGAGCAGCCATAACAGGAGGCCAAAAATAACTGCCTGAACAGACACAGCTAGTGAGGCGATAAAGATCTCCTATCCATTGTTGGTGTTGGGGGTGGTGCACAGATTCAAAGAGGCAACATACTTGTCAGCTGTGTGTGTGTGTGTGTGTGTGTTGTGTGTATGTTCACCAAGCGTGTCTCTCTGTCTGTGCGTGTATTCGCGTGTAGGTACACAGTTATTTACTTGGATCCAGTATGTGTGTTAATAATGTGTGTGCAATCGCAAGTAAGCATACATTTGTCTGTGCATGGGCGTCCATTGTAGCTGTTGCAAAAGACAGTTCATTATCAAAGCAAACCCAGCAATTACACAGCCAGTCCCATAATTTAACCACGCAGTATTAAATATCAGTGTGACTCAAATGACCTGCCGCTAAGCCTGGTTTGTAATACAGAAGCATATCTCTTTATATCCTTTTTTTATCTCTTTTGTACCATGTACTTTCAGTAAGATAACTAGTACATGTACAGCATGACGTTGACATAGATTACAAATTAAGTTGTTTATTGTTGTTTATTGTTTGTTCATCCACAGCAAGCTACGACACCAAGCACAGAGCGAGCGGTTTGGGTACAGAGAGGTAAGCCCGAGCTGAATATTTAACAGAGATCTTAAAATCTCACACTGATGAAAAGTCGTCTCCAAGCTTTGTTGTTTTGTTCTTGCAGGTAGTTTTAAAAGGAGATCCGAAAAAGTTGAATCTTCACGGGGTAAGAATAGGATTTATATTTTGTGTGCATATGATCATACCAGAATGAGCGAACACGATGCTCTGAAAAATCGTCTTGCTGCTCTGACGTTGTGAAAGATAGCAGTGGATCTTGTATCATAATTTCATCAAAGGACCCCCTCTCTCATGTTGTCTGTCTCTCTGTCTCTGTCCCTTGGTCTTTGTCTCTTTCGCTCTTGTCTGTCTGTCTGTCACTCACACAGCAGACGTGTGCCGTCTGCCTGGAAGACTTCAAAGTGAAAGACGAGCTGGGAGTGTTGCCATGCCAACATGCTTTCCACAGGAAGTGAGTACAGGAGAGCACAGTGGAGTCATTCTTCACTCCGGCTACCACTTTGCACCGGTGTTGGCCGTGTAAAAGTGAAAATGCTTCTCTTTGATCTTATTAAAAGTTCACCGATGAGAAGCAGGGTCGACTTTCTTGCTTGAGTTAAAGCAACGTGGTGCTAGGATCTTCAGCTAAAAGCCAATGGGAAAAGTCCATAAGGCAGAGATTCATTCATTCATTCATTTATTTGCCCTGTTTACCTGCTTACTCATATTCAAGGTCAGGGTGGTACTGGAGGAAATCCCAGCATGCATTGGGCAGAAGGCAGGGAAAATGCTTTTATCAGGTGTCTAAGATTAATGCTAATCTAATAACAGGACGTAGTTTCTCCAAAACATTCAACTGTGCTATTCCCATAGACGGCTCTGTCATTGCTAATGCACTCTGCGCACCTGAGCTTTGTTCAAACCCACAGTATTTTATTTTAAATTCAAGTGGAGAATTCAAGGTGACCAAAGATATCAAATATGTCCTGCTGAATCGCAGGGAAACGTGTATAGAAAGATGGACAAGATATCTGTTTGATTTAATGGCACCTTGGGTTTGAATATTTCACTCAGTATAAGTGTGATGTGGCATCAGTCAAGGATTTCAGCCAGCAGAATATGGATACAGGATACAGAATATGTTTTTTCTAACTTTGAAGCTACTTAATGGGAAATTACAGGGAAAAGCAGAGTTGAAGGAGTTAAACATGAAGCATTTTTCCATTGACAGGGGTTTGGTGGGATGGATGTGTAGTGATGTGATGGCATTCTGTAGAGGGGTGCTGATTTGGGAATAGAAACCAGTTTGGCTCTAATTTCTTTCTGGGACTAGTTATTTCTCATCTTGCTCACCTCCTTCTCTGTGTTTTAATGCAGGTGCCTAGTAAAGTGGCTAGAGGTGCGCTGCGTCTGCCCCATGTGCAACAAACCCATCGCCGGCCCCCCTGAACAGCATCACAGCATAGGGACTCTACTGGACGAACTGGTGTAACCTAGCAACCCCTACCAGCCTGGGCGGGACGGAGCCAGGCCAAGCCAGCTGGTATTAACTTAGCACTCGAAAGGAAGAGGACACCGTTTTGCTGAGAAAACGCAGCAAAACACCAACAGATGATAGTGAGTTGGGGTAACCTAGTTACCACCCGGAGGGAGACTCTGAGGGATGCTGTTGCCTAGCATCCATCCCTGAGATGGCGACACGACACGTTGTGGTGTCTGAGAGATTATCTTCAGCCACCCACACATCACTCACCACTCTTCTTTCAGCATCCTCTCTCCTTTCCTCCGTCCTTCACATCTCCGTCCCTCTCTCCAGTTGCCTCCAGCCGGCTCGATGGCACGACTGCGGTGGAGGAGCGCCAGCTTCATGTTTCATGTGGATGTGCGTACAGCGCCACCAGAAAGTATTCACACCCCTTCACTTTTTCCACATTTTGTTATGTTACAGACTTATTCTAAAACTGATTTGAGTGTAGTTTTCCTTTAAAAAATCTACACGTAACGTAACAAAATGTGGAAAAAGTGAAAGGGGTGTGAATACTTTGTGGTGGCGCCGTAAATGAGTGTGGACGGACGAGAGCCTTGAGTTGGAGGCAATTCACCGCGATCCCCTGTGAGCATGTGTGTGTTGTGTAGCGGTGGGCATCGATGCGATATGATATCGGTATTGCTTGAGGTTACTAAAACTGATATAGAAAAGGGATACTAAGATAAAAAGGTTATGTGTTTTTCATACTGTTTCAGCAGGAAGTTTCTGCTCAGTGACCTTGCCGGCCGAACTGGCAGCAGCACAAGGAGGCACAGAGAGGAACTGGAAAACCCAGTTACACTGCTAACAAAAAATAAATTTGGACAGGGGGCAAAGGCAAAAGGCCAGCTTGGAAAGAAATGGTGTTCATCAGGTTAATTTTATCATTTGATAGGTAAGAGGAGACTTTAGCCAGAGCCAGAGCTCAGATCACTTTGGACAACATGGGTTTAAAGAAGCTAAGAAAGAGTTTGGTGTGGTATATGTTTCCTGTGTAAAAAAAAAAAAAAAAAAAAAAGTCTTGCTTGTTGAAGCTAAAAATGGATTTGCATCTCATAATTAACAGGAAAGGTTGCTATTGTCTAAAAAAAGCACAGTTTGCCTCCATCTGTAGTCCATGTGTAGCAGTAAAAGGCTGTTTTCAAAGAACTGTCTTTCTCACAAGTCAATAATTATTAAGTTTACATTGGAAAAGTGCAACTGATATTGATATGGTAAATCCATATTGGTGCCCACCTCTAATATTTTGTATATTTTTATGTTCTGGTAGGTTTTGCCTCTTGGATGTTCAGTTTTTCTATTGTTGAGACACGTTTTGGTTTTGTTGTTGTAACACAGATGGCAGGGACGTACAACTTGTGCCCCTGCCCTCACCCCAACTGTTTTGTTCTTGGATGAAATGTGTTGAAGATTTTGTATGTATTGCACACCGAATTCACAAATGTTGTCAAAACCAGTTGCCAGGCCTCTGCTCTACCAAAATTTTAGACCATGGCATGGAAGCACCACAGCGGGTCTCCTGTTTTCAGGCGTGTTCGGTCTCTCATAGGGGCTACGAAGCATCAGAGAGGATGCTTCATCTGAGGATGAGGTGTCGTAGCACTGAATTTCAATGGCGTTGTGTTCATTCATTTGAGAAACAACTCAGTTCCACTTTTATACACAGCGGTTTGTGGTATTATTGCTGGTGATTCTGTTTTACATTCCTTGATGGTCGTTTTTTTTGTGATTTACAACAATTCAGATATCCTAAGCGGACACTGCCTAATTTGAGCACAAAACTCACAAAGCACACGGTCTGGATTGGCACCTGCTCTGTAGTTAGAAGTCAGACTCACAGGTGAGGCCCCCACGCAGCTTCACATCAGACTGTGTGCCAAGAAAGAAAAGATTTGTCAAACCTGGTGCAATTACAGTACATAAGCAAGAATTACGATGTTTTTTCTCAGATTCTGGCCACATTCCACATTTTGTAATCCAACGGATGTAAATATCTTCAGCTTAATAATAAATCCTGTTGTCTGTTTGCTCAGTCTCTGTTTGTTGCTTGATAGTGATCTATCTGGCGCCATCATCAGGTGAAACACTGCACTTCTGAATTCTCAATCAATGGTGCCGTCCCTGAAGTTGCGCTGTTGTGCAGCTGCTCAGCTTCCTCATGCATTCTTCATCATAACCCTATCTATGAAAAGGTACAGTAGCAGGTATGGTAGATCACTGCACGGATTTATGATTCTATAGTGTAATTGTGCAGAAATAAAAATTCTCACAAATTTTTGCACAGCTGCACAGGACATTCTCCAAGTTCAAGTTTATTAAGAGCCCTTTATCACTTTTACAATCTTAATGGGTTCTACAGGCCCACAGGTTATATAAAATAAAATGAACATTAATAAGTAGTGAGAAAGTTTTCTGTCCTCTTGCCGATATGATTCTGAGGCAACTGTACATTGATCGACAGAATAGTGTGGATTTTCGCAACTGTCTGAGTTGAATTAACCCTTATTATTTAGCTGTGTGATTTTGTTCCTACCAATACATCAATTATTCACTCGACACTGACTGAGTGTATAGCAGGCAGACTGTTGGGTTTGGGTTCACCTTGAGGAAAAAAAAACAAGCACTGCAGTGAGAGAGAAAACAGGCTTCACTCTTGTTTTCCATTTTTTCCCAGTCTTGGTAATTTCCCTCAGCAAAAGGTATTTGAACACACTTGTCACCGTGTGAGCACACCGCTGTTTCAGAAGCAGCTGTTAAATATAGACATTACATTTACAGATACATTTTCCTTATTGTTATGGTGTTATTACTATATGGGACTGAGTTTGTGTTTACATTTAGGAAGCAACTCACTGTGTATCAATCAAAGACGAGGACAGAAAAGGAGAGAAGTTCAAGATTCACCAAGTTCTGGAGTCGGCGTAAATAAAAACAGAGACCATCTGTACTGTGCCCCATTAAATGTGCAGGACCCCTTCCCATTGGTGGAATCCAACGGGTACCTAGCTATTTCTCGACAACAGATTGCAGGTGGCAGAGCATCGCAGTCTGAAGGGCATTCCTTACTCACGCTGCCTTCTAATTAGACTTAAGGGTAAGCAGAGCCTCTGAGGACCTGAAAGGGAATTCCAGATTAAGGCAGATGGTCTGAGATCTCACAGGGATGGCAGTGAACACTGGCTCTCATAGAAAGTGAGAGAGGGGAAGAGAGAGGGAGGTGCTGTGGAAGGGTGGAGACTGAGGATGAGAGAGAGGAGGTACTCGGAGCTCTGTAGGACTCAGTTTACAGTTTACTCCTGAAGGCCCGCTTCAGCCCTCAAGTTTGGAGATGAGAGACAGCAGAAGAAGAAGAGTTCAATGTTATTTATAAAGTTCTCGCCGATAATATCCACATATTTACCACAAAAGGGACAAAAAGCCTGCCAAACTTCAAGGCGAGATTCAGAGGAATGATGGACACTGATTCGTATCTTTTCTGCAAAATCCACAGCAATCGGTGAGTAGAATTTATGTTATTCTTTATTTCTTTTGTTCTTTCCTTAATTAGGTTTGTTGGGTGCAAAATATGTGTTAGGGGATGACATTTTAAGGTTTGAACTTGGGGTCTTGGCTGTTGCTTTGTGACAGGCATCTTTGTGTCTCTGCATTCATTTTCACCATGTGAGTAGATATGATAATCTACTGAGATTTATAGCTTGCAAGGTAGTCAACTGAGCTAACGCCATGATCAAAGCTTTGCAAGCTTTTCAAACAGATGAAAAGCTTTTATACCAGCCACAAGTGCTGTGAAAGATTGCAAACATAAGCATAATATTCAGGCTTTCAAAATTATGGATGCTGTGTAAGCATTACTTTTGGACCGTACACGACTGCGCAAAGTCCAATAAGGTCTGATGTTTTTATTAATATGCATAGCCTTAAAACACATGCACGCACGCGCACGCACACGCACACACACATACACACACACACACACACACACACACACACAGACACTACTAGGGTGGACCTGAAAATATAAGCAAGTCTTTCACAAGATCAGCCTATACCTGAGTAATAAAGAACCAACTGTGCTGTGAATAAACTTTGACGATGGCAACACACACAGTCAAGCATGCCTATACACACACACACACACACACACACTGGGTGGAGAGACACACAGAGAAATGCTTGTTTCTGTCACTTCTCTCTTCAGCCTCGTGGCACTCAGAGTGAATGTAAGGTCAGGTCTTTTCCTGTGCTTTTTAAATGAATCCCAATCTAACAGTGACGATGAGTCCTCCTCAAACTCAAGAGTCCTCCTCTCAAATTTTTTCACATCTGTTGTGAAATGTTTGCCCTTGGGCCCTGTAGTACCCTTTAGTTCTATGACCAGTGTGTGGAGTGCGTGCCTTGGGCTCACAGTGCATTTGCTTTGAATGTTTGGTCTCAATAGTCTCAATAATAATATAGTCTTCATAGTAAAGTACAGTATTTACTGTACAAAATGCCTTTACCTCACACAGTAACCCATTGAATGTAATGATCACAACATGCAGTAACTCAGCAGCATTGCATTTTGTCTGGGTGCAAATGAGATTAAATATTTACTGTCTTCTCAAATGTATTTTCTTGTCGTTCTAGGGGATTATCACTGCATTATCACTGATGTGAGGCAAACACATGGAATCCACATGTAAGAGAAACTGACACTTAAACGATGTATGAAAACACTGCTACTGGATGTGACAGGTGACATAACTGACTGAGGATGGCATGACAAGTCTCATTTGAAAGCCATATTTTTTAACTCTGGGTGGGGACCCAGAATGGATCACTTATCTTTTTCTGGGTGCATCTCCACATGACAAAAATGACTGTTTTGTTTTGCTAAATGTTTGGGGCTTAAACTGTTTAAGACGCCTTGCTCAAAAGACAAAATCCAACACAATGCTCAAACGGTGGCTGATAGCCATGGCGGCCCGTGTCAGTATCATCGTGTTGGTCATCTGCTGCTGTCTGTCGCTGTTCTACCTCCTGGCCTGTAAGCCGGCAGCTCGCCACAGCCAGCAGTCTCTGCTGTGGTCTGGAGGGGCCACCACCAAGGAGGGATACATGGCCTTACTACAGGAGAGAGAGGACTCTCACCGACATTACATTAACAGCCTGACGAAGCAGATAGCCCAGCTGAAGGAGGCTCTGCAGGAGAGGACGCAGCAGCTTCAGGACTCCCTGGAAAAGGCAAAGGCAAAAGGGATTCTGCCTCTGGGTCTGGAGAGCCTGCACAAAACCCCAACACAGTCTGACCTTAAGGTAGGAACAACAGGAAATAGTATGCAGCCCCTATGGACACTAATTTCAGAAAAACGCTGAAATCATGCCTTCTCTGGCAGACCTTACACTCTTGAGCCCCCTGTGGAGCGTGGCAGGCAAAAAATGACTTCCCCAAGAGATAAATAATAATAAATGTTACATCATTTCCTCTAGGAGTTCTTCCGATCCCAGCTGAACCAAGCTGAGGTGAACTCAGGGGTGCAGCTGCCCAGTGAATATGCAGTGATTCCTTTTGACACCTTCACTCTGCGTAGGTGAGTAGGACAATATGGGATTAAAGGGGTCTCCAGCTTGCTCAGTGCAAGAACTGTGTAACTGGGGCATCCCACTGGCTCAAACTGTCCTTGCTACAGCAGCCCAGATTCAGTTGCAGCCCAGACCTTTTACTGCATGTCACTGCCTCTCTCTCCACCCTGTCCTTCCTTTCTCTGCTGTACATGTCTAATAAAGCAGAAATACTCAAAAATAATCAGTCAGTCAGTGGTTGCTTGTTTTGTCACTCAGGGTGTACCAGCTGGAGACCGGGCTGACCAAGCATCCTGAGGAGAGGCCAGTGAGGAAGGACCGCAGAGACGAGCTGATCACCACCCTGGAGATGGCTCTGCATGTCCTCAATGGACCCGAACAACGCAGCGACACCACCAGGAGAAAGCACACATACTCGCCATCAGACTTCATAGAGGGTGAGAGCGGCGTGGTTCATGAACGTTCACTCATTCCATTCAGTTTCTTTAACCAGTTTTAATCACTGTCGGGATCACAGAGGGCTGGATGCTGTCCTAGCACGAACTGGGCGGGGATACATCCTGAACAGGTCACCGGTCTGTGGAAAGACTAACACAAGAGGACAGACACACAGTCCCATTCACAGCTATGGGTGATTTAGAGGCTCCAGTCCACCTGACTTGCATTTGTTTGGAGTGTGAGAGGAAAACCATGTAAATGTGGGGAGGACATGCAAAATCCAGGCCAGTCATGGGAAAAGTACTCAAATCCTCTAGCAATACCATAATGGAAAAATGTTACCTTAAAAATAAAACTCTTGCACTCAGAATGTTATCAGAGTAAAACTAGAGAGCTCTTAGAATAAAATAAAATGGACTCCAGTATCAAAACTAAGTAATTGTGAAGAATATTTCCCTTCACAGTGTTAAATTATTGATGCATTTACCAGTAGGAAGCATTTTAATGTGGCAGGTCTGACTGCTCCATATACCATTGGCTGGTTTCAGTTCTGACAATATTTCATATTTTATGTTTAGTTTTTTTCTTTCTTTCCAATTTTCAACATATATATTAACATACAGCGCATCTGATATACAACACACTTATGGCTTCTTTACACACCACATTTTATGTTTTGCATGTAGAAGCTTATTCTGCAACTAGTACCAACAGTTGTCAGATAAATGAAAGAAAGTAAAAAGTGCAGTAACGTAGTAAAGGTGCAGTTTAACAAAATGGAAATAAAGTAAAGTGCCAGTTCCTCGAAAGTGCAGTACTCGAGTAAATGTGCTTAGTTACTTTCCACCTCTGTTCCAGACAGAAAAGGCTGGGGATCGACCCCTCTTGCTTTAACAAGTGATAACCAGTGTGCTGCCCTGATTGAAGACTCAAAATGTATATATTTGTCTATCATTTCTTAACATGTATAATGAGGTTACCATAAAATCCAGTACAACTTCACAATATCACTGTAACCTCGTGCAACAACCTTGTGTAAAAAGGTTGTAAAAAGGAACAGAAGTTGCTCCTCTAATATCCTTAAAGTAGCGTCTCCTCTTTTCTTCTCTCTCTCTCTCTCTCTCTCTCTCTCATTCCGTCGCAGGACTGACTCGCACAGAAAGGGACAGAGGGACCGTATACGACTTGATATTTAAAGGGGAAAGCCCACAGGACTTCACACAGCTGGTGTTCTTCCGGCCCTTCGGCCCCGTGATGAGGGTGAAGAGCGAGAGTGTGGACACGCGCAACGTGCTCATCAACATCATCGTGCCTCTGTCCAGGAGGGCGGACGCATTCAGGAACTTCATCAGCAACTTCAGGTATCACGTGAAAGTACACTAACTAATACACAGTTAGTGATACATTTAGAAGCTCTGTGCGAATCTGTATCTTAATGAAACAACTTGGGCACATGCCAGTAATATGCCTGTGCCTGTTGCAGAGAATTCGCTGAGAGAATTTGAAAAATTTTAAAGGCATGCTCCACAACTATGGATGAAATTCTAGTCCTGGGCTGAGAAAATGTAATTCAGCAGCATTATTGATTTATATCTCCACTGAATGAAACCCTGCAGTGTAGAAGTAAATCTAATACATGTCTGCTTGGAGGAATGCTTTGCCCAACAACTATATATGTTATATCATTTACTTAACTTTGTTCTCTGTGGGACAAGAAATTAAAAAGTTTTTTCACTGGACCCTGCAGACAACTGGGGGTGAATAAATGATACAACACACACAATTTTTGGATGAATTATTCCTTTAAGTGGTGTCTAACGACTGCCTCTGTGCTTCTGCTTCAGGGAAGTTTGCATTCAGCAGGACGGCAGAGTCCATCTCACTGTGGTCTACTTTGGTCGTGATCAGATAGAGCAGGTGAAAGCCATGATGGACCAGACCACGCGGTAAGATTCAGGACGCATTAACACAATGTGTTGAGTTAACCAAAATATAAATGAACTCTAGTTATTAAAAAATAGCATCTTCAACACTCTGTCCCTGTGATCTTGGACAGCCCAGTCTGGGATTGTCACATGACCGAGATGAGAGAGAGGTGGGTCTGCTGTGATGATGTCATCAAGACACAAATCCCAAAGCTGCTCCATTTACAGCAAATAAGAGACAGAGTGTCTGCACACAGTTAGTCAGTCACCCAAAGTCACCCAAAATTACATTTTACGTAGATGTATGCATGTATTTTTTAAAATGTTGCCCTAACCCTGAGCACACAATAAATGCAGATTATATGGGTGTAAAATCTCAAACAAATATTCCATAATTTCATCATATACAATCTTCTGCTTATTTATAACAAAGCAGCTCAGGGTTTGATTAAATTATCATTATACCCCTTAATTTCTGGATTCTGATGTTTGGAACGGAAATGCTCAAGTTCAGGAGTAGTGACTAAACTGTGCTAAATTTTAAATTTTACATTCTGATAAGAGTGGTTTTTATTTTGCTGAATCATACTGATGGATGAGTTAACATTGAGAGGGAGAATGTTGATTAGTAGATTACCGCATGACTGCGACAAAATCAGAGCTCATCTAATCACAATTGGAGATGCTTCTGTGCTGCACTGCGGGTATTTTGGGGATAAGATAAACACTGTAAGTGTGAGGGTATCACTGTAATAATCAGCTTATCCGCCGAAGCCTCTGGACCCTGGGGAACACCACAGACCCCTCTGTAGAGCTCAGGCTGTGATGAAAAAATCATAATAATCTTTTTTTCACATTACTGCAGATCTTATCCTCTCAGATAAGATTATCTTCAGGACTATGCGTGGAAATAAATTCCCCATGGTCTGCTGTTAAATAAAACAAAACTGTGTGATGCTAGACTTATGAAACTACACGCTTACTTGATAACCGTGTTTTTTTTTACAGATCATTTTCAAATGATAATCCACTGTAAACTCTGGTAATTATTAAGACTTTCAAAAGCATCAGGTACCTGCCTCTCCTCTTACCGTCAGGGAGACTCGGTTCAGGGGCTTCACTCTGATCCAGCTGAACGAGGACTTCTCTCGTGGGCGGGGCTTGGATGTTGGCGCCCGGGCGTGGAGGCGGAGCCAGAATGTGCTGCTCTTTTTCTGTGATGTTGACATCCACTTCACCTCTGACTTCCTCACATCCTGCCGCCTCAAGGCAGAGCCCGGTAAGAGAGGGACCTGCCCATAAAAACCAACTGCATTAATAAATTTACATTGGAACAATATAAATATGCCCTCATATGATGTTAACATGAGCTCTTGATCCATACTGTGTCTGTGCAAGTGATTTGTAACCAACTGTAACTTAACACTGTTAAAACATGATAGATTAAGGTTATGGTTAAGATTAGAGGTAAGTTTATAGAGTTAAGTTTTGGTCATGATTAAATAAGACAAACTTTCACTGAAAATGAAAACTTAACTCAAGTGTATACTAAACACTAGGGATGCACGATAATAACGATGCATCATTGGTATCAGCCAATATCAGCTCTAAAAGGAAATATTAGAGGACAAATGTGACCTAATTCACATATCGGCAGAAATTTTCATTTCATACTGATATATGAAATAGGTAAAAATTTTCCCTGGTTGTGGCTGTCAGGATTGCCTCTGGGAGAGCATCATTCAAACCCGGCATTTTTGGCATTGCTGAGTGTACTTCCCAGACATAACGTGTCAGTCACTCAGAGTTCCTGTAGGTGTCGCTCTTTTCTTTATGTGTTAGGTCATGTCACTATCCAAACCTTCTTCTGTTTATTGTCACTGTTCCCCGTGAGATAAAATGCATCAGTTTGTGTGCCAAGGTATTTTTCCTGGGGCAAATACACAACCCCAGGTGCTTAGTTATTAACAGATGAATCATTACTGAGATCAAATCAGGAACAGAGAGCAGCAAACACATATTTATTCATGTGACAATGTCATAGAATAACACTTTCACTACTACTGTTTTGCAAAACCTGTGTGTTTACGATCTGTGCAAGGCTAGTCGGTTTTGTATCACACTGTTGCTGACAAAACTATTCGTTTTGGGATGTTTGGTTCAGTTGCTTTTTTGCATTGCTTTACCTCAACTGCAGGTAAAAAAGTGTACTACCCAGTGCTCTTCAGCCTGTACAACCCATCTCTCGTCTACATTAACCAGACACATCTTCCCCCTGTTCAGCAGCAACTGGTAGGTCCAAAGGCATGCAAAAGATGTACATGAGTGAGTGAGTGAGTGAGTGAATGAGTGAGTGAATTAGAGGGATACAAAACACTGAGCTCTGATCAAGGTGTCGTGGCTCATTTTAAACAGGTGATAAAGAAGGAAACTGGTTTCTGGAGAGACTTTGGGTTTGGTATGACCTGCCAATACAGGTCTGACTACATCAACATAGGTAATGTCACACCTATGTTCAACAACTTCATCAACGTCTTTAACACACCCTCTGATCCAGTTTAGTAATTAAAGCTAAACAACACATAATAATAGTAAAACATTAGCCCATACATGCTCTTAAGCTGTGACACTGGGGTTCACCAGGAGCTCCACTGTGGAACACAGACCTCCTGTGTTTCACCTCCCCATTCATGTGTACTGTGTTCACAAAACAGCTCTCTAACACAGAGCACTCACTAAAATGTGAAAAAGTTACAAACATGACTCAAAGAGGTTCACATTAGAAAGCGGAGGTCAGACTTAATTCGTTCGGTGAATTTTGAATGAGGAAGTAGATGTGATGACCATGAAGACTCGAAAAGAATAAAACACAAAAGGTACACTTTTTACACTGATTGAGTCATGGTAGTGGCGTGTTCATATTAAAGTTAGAACTATGTTTTTGAGAGCCGTTTTGTGAACACAATACACGGGGAGGGAAAAAAGCAAGATGGAGCTCCTGGTGAACCTGAGTGTCAGAACATAGACTTATAATGAACTCAAGAGCATATCGAGGCACATGTGTGGCTTTAACCTGCACATCTCTCGGCAGGTGGTTTTGACCGCAGCATCAAAGGCTGGGGACTCGAGGACGTGCACCTGTACAGGAAGTACCTTCACAGTAAACTGATGGTGATCCGCTCTCCGTCTCGAGGCCTTTTCCACCTGTGGCATGAGAAGCACTGCGCAGACGAGCTACCTCTGGACAAGTACAAGATGTGTATGCAGACTAAAGCCATGAGTGAGGCCTCGCATGGCCACCTGGGAGAGCTGTTCTTCAAACAAGAGATCGAGGCCCATTTCAACTCCCAGAGGCAGAGAAACTGAAGTGACTAATGAGGATCTGCATAATCTCATATTTGCTTACATTAATTTATGCCCTAGAACATCCTAGAACATGTCAGACACTGTAACAAGAAGCCAAACGGTGACTTATTCTAAGACAATCAGGCCATTTCTTAAATCATGTCTCCATGGACACATAAACCTGAGTGGAGCTGACACTGTATTAAACAATGTCTGATGCTGATTTTTATGTTAATAAATGTATGAAATGAATGTTTTGTATTTAAATGTATGTTTTCTTCACATAAAAAAACTTAACCCTTTCTTTGTGGCACTTCACTGCCCTTAGGTGGTCTGTGGTTTGTGTAAACTTCCTTAAAGGCTAGCACAATAAAGCAAAGCTGCCACCAATACGTCAACCACAG